>DWEM01000255.1:0-21597 GCA_018245935.1 Agara belti belti
ACGAGGGGAGGCGGGCCGACCCGGCCAACCTGGGGAAGTTGGAGCACCTGGATTAGCGGGTCGTGATGGAATATCCGGGGAGAAAGGAGTCGCCGGTCAAGCAGGTGCTGCTGGCCCCCAAGGATTTCCTGGACCTAGAGGCACACCTGGTGTCGCCGGGGAGCCAGGATTGCCGGGTATCAAAGGAACGCCGGTGAGCATAAGGAAAATATAAATATAAATATAAATAATAATTATAAAAATATATAATTCTATTAATGTTTCACTTAAAATGACTTCGATATCTATGTATAAACACCGCTTATTAATGATTTTAGGGACAACCTGGCGAAAGAGGGTTAAAAGGAGATGCGGGAGTAAGAGGCGAATCGGGTGCTCCTGGTCCACGAGGTTTGCCTGGAACTGTTGGCCCAGAAGGGAAGCGTGGTAAAAGAGGGTTAAGAGGTCCTGCTGGTAATGTGGGTCCTCAAGGCGAAAGAGGTTTACAAGGTATGAGGGGTATGCCTGGCGCAGATGGACCGATGGGTCTTAAAGGACATCCTGGGGAAAGAGGAGGTGTTGGATTACCTGGGCCTAAAGGCAGTTATGGAGACCCTGGCAGGCCAGGACCTCAAGGACTGCCAGGACAAAGAGGTATTGTTGGCAGACCAGGTATCACAGGTAAAACCGGACCGCCTGGTGAGAGAGGCATACCCGGAGCTGATGGTAGGCCTGGTGAGCAAGGGCCTCAGGGATTACAAGGAACGCCCGGTCTCATGGGTAGTCCGGGAGAAAGAGGAATGCAGGTAAATTTGTCATACTACCGTCAGTATCTGTTAAAGAAAATATTTATACATATATCCGTCATTATCTCACACTTTTTTCTTTTTTTGTCAACTTGTTTAGGGAGAACCGGGTAAAGATGGTGAAGTTGGGCAACCTGGTCCACAAGGACCAAAAGGTGACGCTGGAAGAGATGGTAGTCCGGGAGTCCAAGGTGCGCAAGGTTCTGTCGGACCTGGGGGTGAAAGAGGACCTCAAGGGCCACCTGGACCTACTGGTTTTCCTGTAAGTATTATTAAAGTTTGATCTCTTTCCATGATTGAGAGGTATATTAAAAAAATCAAAACCTGTCGGTAATGAAGTATGTTTCATTATCAGAATAATCCTTAAATAAATAAGTATTTTAGAAGACCCTCACCTTGTATAAATATGTAGTAACATTTGTGTACATACATGTTTTTATATAATTAGTCTTCAGTTTGTTTTCATTTACTACGTCACCGAATTATTTCTCATAAGATCAATGAGATATTGAGAGATGATGTTTTTCATGTAGGGTATGCCAGGTGCGGCCGGTTTGCCCGGTTCACCGGGTAAAGAAGGAGAACCGGGTCTCACTGGCCAAGCCGGTCCTCCAGGGCCTTCAGGACCAAGAGGTGAAAGAGGATTTACTGGTGAACGGGGCTTGCCAGGATTGGCAGGAACGCCTGGAGAGAAAGGAGAATCTGGCGCTCAAGGGTCTGACGGTCCTCCGGTAAGAATGTTTTTTATAATTCATGTCATTATTAACACAATTCATTCTTTTCAGTTTCCTTATATTTAATGCATGAATATAATGCTGTTGCATGAAATAAATTTTCATGTTTTAACCAATTGTTAATATTTATAGGGCCCAGAAGGACCTAGAGGCAGTAAAGGACATCCTGGTCTTCTTGGGCCTATGGGTTTGCCTGGTCCACGTGGTGCATCTGGTTTACCCGGCGAGAAGGGCGAAAGGGGGTCATCGGGTCCTCAAGGCATTGACGGACCTCCAGGTAAAATTTTGCTGAAAGTAATGCTTAAACTAATCAGCCAATTCTAAAACTCATGTGAAAAACTCTATGTGTGGAATATGTGGAATAGGTTATCAAATTAGAAGGCTTATTAACATTGAGAAACTTTATAGAAACGAATTTTTCTTTGTTTCAGGTCGTCAAGGTGAACAAGGTCCCCAAGGACCGGTGGGACCCACGGGTCCTCCGGGAGAACCAGCAGAAAGGGGTGAACCTGGAATACCTGGACTTCCTGGAGAAGCGGGAGCCCCAGGGTCCACAGGCGAACGAGGACAGCCTGGCCTTCAAGGCTCTCCTGGACTTCCCGGACAATTGGGCTTAACTGGTATGCCTGGGTTGAAGGGAGATAGAGGCTACATCGGAGCAAAAGGACAGCAGGGATCACCCGGGAGTCCAGGTAAATTATTGCGATAAATTGATATAAGTATGTAAATGATAGATCTTATATGATCTGATGATCGTAATTTGAGTAATTAAATTCGATTTGATACATTTGGAGTGCCTTTCTATGTATACATTTCTTGACTTGGAAAATAAAATTCACCCTTTTAACGGAATAAGTGAAAATGGTAAATAAAAAATGTCCTTTAGGCAAACCTGGTGAGATGGGGATGCGCGGTTTAATTGGAGCTGTAGGAAGTAAAGGATCTCGTGGTGAACAGGGTGCAAAGGGCGAGATTGGACATGCAGGGTTACCTGGAAGACCGGGAGAATTGGGACCACCGGTATGTTTCTTATTATAGACATATTGTCATAATTAATTCCCTATAATTGTTTAGCCTGACAGTTTGTTGTCAGTACATTGCAACTACTTCTAGTATCACAGGCGAAGTTTTTAAGTTTAAAAATATACATTTTATAAGTTTTAATATATTACAGGGTCCTCAAGGAAGTCCAGGAGTAGCAGGAACGCCGGGGATACCAGGTGCAAAGGGAGCGACTGGTGACTCGGGCAGACCAGGTCCGTCGGGTCCCCAGGGTCTTACTGGCTCAACGGGGCCGGAAGGACCTAAAGGCGAGAGGGGCAGCGAAGGTGAAATTGGACCACAAGGTCCTACTGGCCCGATTGGACCGGCTGGAGAAAGAGGACCCATAGGGATGCCTGGACTGGTGGGACCGTCTGGACCACAAGGCCCTCGAGGACAACAGGTAAATCTTGTGTTTTACAGACCATATGTTTTTAACCCATTTTTTGTCTTACCCGACTGTCTAAAATATATTTAAAAAATCAATAGAGTCTTAAGTTTATACATATACATAAGTACTGCAATAAGATTTTGCAATGTACAATTTATAAAGGGTGAAACTGGAGTTGCTGGCAGACCTGGTTCTGATGGTGCCCCAGGACCTATTGGAAGTCCGGGACTCCAGGGATCCCCTGGACCGATGGGAGAGCCTGGGCCCGAAGGCCGACCGGGAAAACTTGGACAGCCAGGTATACCTGGACGACAGGGCGACAAGGGGCCAATTGGCCAACCGGGTGCTTCGGGTCCCGTTGGTCCTCCTGGTTTACAGGTACCTGAAATTTTTGTTATTATTAGTCATTACTTTAATTATTTATTTGTCTACTTTTATTTAGTTATTTGTCTTTCTTTTATCAATTAGATTAATTTTTCTTGTATTATAATTAGGGACCACCAGGTTCTTCAGGTCCACCCGGTCCAGCTGGTGAAAGAGGGCCTAGAGGGGAATCGGGGCCTCCCGGAGTAGAAGGGCCCCAAGGGCCATCAGGAAAGCAAGGCCCCCCGGGATTAGATGGCACAAAAGGTGAACGAGGTGAACATGGCGCTGATGGACATAAAGGCCACGCAGGGTTGCCAGGACTACCTGGTATGATTGGTGCACCTGGTAGAACAGGAAAAAGAGGACTGCCGGGGCCGATGGGACCTCCAGGCAAGGATGGGGATGCTGGTCCAAGAGGTAATTATTTCTTGACACATGGATTGACAGATAGAAGAACCTTTTGCATAGGATGCATTGCTACTCCGAATCTATTTATAACAGATAGTGTTTACCTGTAGATACTGTATTTGACTGTATTCTTTTACATAGCTAAATGCTTAAGTTTTTAACAGGTACGCCTGGTCGTGATGGCAGTCCTGGTCCGCAAGGTCCGATAGGATCACCTGGTGGTCGAGGCCCACCGGGTGAGGCTGGTAGACATGGCACTCCAGGTCCCGCTGGTCCACCTGGACCACCAGGGCCTCCCGGGGAAGGTCTCGCGTATGACGCCGCAGCTATTGCTGCTATGTTACAACAAGGTAAGCAACCCTATATAAAATATTGATGTATAAATTGTGAAGTATATTTGATCGTCCTAGAATGTCAGAACCAAGGATTTTTAAATTTTCTAACAAAAAGAAATTTTAGGTTCGGTTAAAGGCCCAGATCCTATGGGCGATGACCCTAGCATAATGCCACCGAGATTCTTCAAAGACGACATGTCAGCTTCCGAGAGGAAAGAAATCGTGATGAAAGCATACGAACGACTAAAAGTGTCACTGGATAAGTTCCTCAAACCAGACGGATCCAAGGAGGCACCTGCAAAGACATGTGGGGATATTCTGTATCATCATCCAGATTTTTCAAGCGGTAAGTTTACGTGTATGTGTATTATATGTGATTTTATGTCTGGTTTAATTAAACTAATTACACAATTCTCATAACCCCCATAGAGCTGATTGGTAACAAGGGACTATTAAAGATTTTTTCTTTTTAATGTAATTGTGATAACAACGTTAGAACCGCGAAGAAAAAAGAAAGGAAAACAATATTCATTTAAACTTAAAAGATAAAAAAAGATGCTCGTACTCGTTGATTGTTTGTTGTTGTTGGAATCATTTTTACATAATAACCATGATAATTATAACTGGGGACAATTCCACACACGGCTATCTGATTACAAATTAGTTGAAAAACAGACATATTTTAATTACGATCAAACACAAAACAAACAAATGTGCTCATCACACAAATGTTTGCCCTGGGTGGGAATCAAACCCAAGACCTCTGGTTTTGTAGTCAGGGTCTCTAATTACTCGAACACGAGGCCAGTAATCTTCCATCACATGTCACATGATAACTAAATAACAAATGTTACAGGTCAATACTGGATCGATCCAAACGGCGGAGATATGAACGACGCTATCCTGGTGTACTGCGACATGTCGAAGGGCGCCAGCTGCTTGTTCCCTAAGCCGATGCAGTCCAACGACATCTCATACAAGGGCAAGGACAACGAAGCCTGGCTCAGTGAAATGGATGACGGGTTTTCGGTGAGTTTTTTTTGTGTTTCTCATTGTGGGAAGTTTTCCTGCTTCCAAGGTTGTCTGGTCTAAGATTAAAAAATCTGATCAAGTTTGATTAGTGCGTGTCAGCTATGTTCTAATAAGATTCGAATTTCAAAAGACTGGCAATGTAATAAATAATGAGTTTTTACCAAATGCTATCACTTAAATTATATTACGACATGTTAAATACCTACTAATCAGTAAACACGATTTACATAGATAAGTTCTGTACACTATTAGATGATACAAACAAACTATTGTTATATGCGAAGAATGACCTTTTAAATAGTTAAAAGTTCAATTGTTACTTGTTGAAACATGTTCTTTGTCCTTTCAGATCTCGTACAAAGCTGATCACAGTCAGATCACCTACCTCCAGTTGTTATCAGCTAAAGCCGCCCAAAATATTACCCTGCACTGCCGCAACACCGTGGGCTACTACGACCCGATGACTCGCAACTACCGCCACGGTCTGAAGTTGCTCGCGTACAACGACGCCGAGATCTTGCCCAAAGCTAACAACAGACTGAGATACAAGGCTCTGCTGGATGAATGTCAGGTGATTGACACTAAATTATTTAATACAGGCCAGATCCACGGTCAGTTATGTTGGACAATATTACGACTTTTCCTATTGTGTTTTGACCAAGGTGGTTTCGAAGATTATGGAATGTTTAAATGTTTAAAACGAGCTAATTTAAATTTTGTTGCACCAGATTTTTTATCGTAGTGGATAATCTGCCTATGAAATAATAGGCCTGTGCCTATCTATGTCTATGAAATATCTGGAAATATCCAGTATCGCAAGCTTAAATTAAAATTTATCTCCTGTTTGACACTGAATCGAATTATGTAATTGAATTATGTGTTATTTTTCACAGCACAAAAAACAAGAATGGGCGAGGACGATAGTCCAGTACGAAACTGAAAAGTCGGGACGATTGCCGCTACTAGATGTCGCTGTAAGGGACATTGGGAGACCTAACCAGATGTTCAGGATCGAAGTGGGACTAGCGTGCTTTAGCTAAAAGGACGACGGAATTACAACAATTCGTTTTCATCAGGCCAGTAATCCGATTTTAACGTATTTTGAACAATATATTTACTTTTCGTATCAATTTTAAGTAGCTTCTGGTTGAGTGGCTCTAAATTAAGGCCGCCTCATACAGAAAGAAATTACGTTTAAATGCGGTTGAACCGTAAATTATACTTTTGCTCGAGGCAGTGGTTGCGGTATTACATCTGTAAGTAGCGGTTTGCGTCGGATCGAGGCGACATTCGCATCCTAAGGCGATAATAATCATATACTTAATAATGTTATTATTAAAAACAAATGAAAACAGTATTATACTGCAATCTAGCCTAAAGTAAAAAAATATTCGTGCAATGTAGGGATTTAGAATATAATTTTAAAACTTTAACGAGTTACCTATTTACGTATGATTTACTATTTTTTTATACTTATATTTACTATACCTAGAATATAAGTAATTATGATCTTTTTCCCAACATATTAGCGTAATAATTCACGTACTTTTACAAAATGCCAGTAAAGCATTTAGATATTAATCCAATAGCTATTAATAAAGTATGGTTCCATAATGCCAAATATTAGGTTGTAGTTCCTGTACCATTCTCAATCACCTATGTGAAATATTTTAGTAATAGCTTTATTATAATTAGATTAGATTGTTGTCTTCAAATTACTAGCACTGCGTGGTTCTGCTCCAAATCTTCCCCAGAATTACGGAGGGCGAACCTCGCTGGTGTCATGTGGGTTGGAGACCAAGTTAATTTTAATGATATACCTAAGTGTTCATATCAGTATTTTATATACTTTTTTACATATGAAATTTTATAATAAACTGGTACTTAAATAGGTTTTTGTAGTTATGTACTTAGATTACGTCGTCACAACATTGAGTAAGTTACTTTGTAGTATTTACGAAAGGTCCTCTTAAGGCTGTGTTTTGTACATAATTGTTAAATGTGTTATTGTTAGGTATTAAAATATAGAAATAATAATGTACTTATCGTTAGAGAAATTTACAATATGAATTTACTTACTATGAGAATAATTTGTAATATTTAGAGTAAATAAATGTATTTTTATTATTGTATTTTTTTTAAAGTAACAATTATACATATGTAGGTGTAGGTATAGGTGTACTTTTATTAACAAATACTAATACAATTTTTCTAGCCGTTAGTACTTAATATCATCCCGATTGTAATGTTTAAAAAACACACATTAATAATCTGTGACGCGAATTTATATTAACGTTTAGTAAAACATAATGATATTAATAATAATACTTTATTACTAACATAAGTACTTAAATAAGTAAATACAATATAGGAGATAGGATAGAACTCTTAATCGTATCCGAATTAATTTAAAATATACAACGAGTTCACGGAACCTTTAACGCGATTACGCAAAGTTAATGTAGATAAAAAATAGAACTGTCAAATCATATTAAAAATAAATAACGTCAAATAATCTCATAAATTTCGAGGTATAAATACATATCTCTTAGTATATTAATATTATTAAAGTTTCATTTATGTATTTTTTTTAACTTTTATTTTTATTTAAGACTGGTCGAAATAGCATTAAGTACAGTCGAATAAACGTGCTATGACATTAATAAAATATAGTTTAGATGTAGTTTAGATGCAGTTTGTAACTGCATTTAGTAAATGCAGTTACAAACGAATAAAGCGCAGTTCACACTGAAGACCAGAAATTCAACTACAGCGCAGCGCAACTTAATTCAATGTAGCAATCGCTTTAAACTTCACTCAACCCGAGGCTGCCTTAAAACATAGGCAATACAAGAGTTGAGTTTTTAAATATATTTAATGATAGCATTAAAACAGTTCATTGCAGTGATTCTTAACCTTTCTGCGAACGGAGACCAATAGATTATTTACGTATGCGAGGAATCCCACATTTAAAGTAAAAATAAAACAAAATTTTCAATAATTTTTGGGAATAGTTCATCAAAATTGATGGTCACTTACAATAACTCGCAGTTGTTGACTGTGCTTCAGGTTATGCATAGGCATACTGTTTCATAAGCAAATAATAATTTGTTATTATTTTTATAGAACCTATTTCGCTGACCTACATACATTCAGTCCTCGCAGACCCCTAGTGGTTCGCGGCACACAGGTTGAGAGCTACTGGTTTATCGGATGAACTATTTATAATGAAACTATTGGTCGTCACAACTGTTTTTCTTAGTGCAAGAGACGAAAGGCGGCACTTCGCAGGTGCATTTTGTGCACTGCTCGTCCACCGTGACCTCGTCCCCCACCGACAGTGTCATGTTGCCGAACGAGCACTGCGCCGTCACGGTACGCAGGTTCAAACTCCGGATCACCTTGGTGCTATTTGTAGCTGAAACGATGATAACACTTTTAATATACACTAGCTTAGATTTCGCGGTGATAGAAAAAAAAAATGACACATTTTCCAAAAATATGTTAGCAACACAAGAGGTAATAGATACCTAATAACGATAACAAAAACAATAAAAAGTCAAAAAAGTTCCATTTAAAAAAAATATGTCATCTGTGTATTCAACTAGCATTGTCGTTGTCTTATAATTTTCTACTACTAGTACTGCTGTTACTACTACTACTTGTACTGCTACTACTACTAGTACTGCTGCTGCTAGTGCTGCTGCTACTAGTACTACTGCTACTAGTACTGCTACTACTAGTACTAGTACTGCTGTTACTGCTACTTGTATTGCTACTACTACTAGTACTGCTGCTATTACTAGCACTGCTGCTACTACTACTTAAACTACAAAACCAGAATAATAATTACACTTACGACATTTGAAACCAATCGGACAACTGCGCTTGTTCCCAGCGAAGACGGGCGCACAGCTCTCCAGGATCTTATTTTGAAAGTGTATTTCAATCCCGCAGTTGATGTCCCTGCAGTAGCTCGGATCGTCGATCGAGCCGTTCCAACTGGCGGTGCAGACGCACGATTTGCGCGTGTTTTTCGGTTCAAACGACTCTCCCTCGTTATAAATCTTGCCGTCAACTTCGCACGTCTTCAGCTTTGCGATCGCATCCTTGCCTGTAAATACCGTGAAGTTCATTTAAAAATAATAATTGGAACAATCCAGCACACGACAATCTGATTCCAAATTAGAAAATTAAATGCCTGTGTTATGGTTACCGGACAGATATTTATATTATTAATGTACGTAAAGTAATTAATAGTAGCTGTGGTCTAAATACAACCATAGACGGAAAAGTTTTTAGCGATCAAGAATTTCCCGAAACGAAAACAATCATAGTCCACAGTATCAGGCAAAATACGCATAGACAATAGAAGCACTTCCTGTTGCAAGTCCAACAACAGAAATAGTGACTAAGGGGGCCTAAAGAAGATATAAATTATGCGATAGATAAATTTAGATTTCCGTGTACCATAGATCCAATTGTAATCAACCGAACTCCCAAATAACAGACATAATATCCTGTACTTTACTCACGATTGGCTTTAATTACAACATTAGATGTTATTATTAAGTAGTAACAATGGATCATTGGGATCGTTTTCCTGTCAACGTATCAGTCGTGCTTATTGGGAATTCGGTTATTGTATTGTAGATTTATAGTTATGTAGCTGGATACTATTGTGTTTGATCAGTATGATCGATGATATCATTCTGTTTGGGAATTTCTAATCTTATGTATGTAGTAATTTTCTGTGTTTAATACCTCTGTTACTATAAGTGCCATGTTAATTGATGCTGCTTTTTATAACAGTACAATTAAATCTTAAACGCCCAAATCAAGATATGTTACGTTATCAAGATGTTAAGTGACGATGACGATGTTAAGTGATGATGTTGTTAAGTAATGATTTCGATGGCAATCCTAAAACGAGACGTGTTTTTATATAGCAACTAAATTTCATCTTGACACCCCAAAATAAACTGTAGACGTACTTTTAACACAGACGTAAAAACTGTCTCTCCATTCGAATACCTACCGCAAACCGTGCCAGTACTGCAGCACGAGTCCAATTCGTACGTATAGATACATTGCTGCTGGATATCCGTGTCGAATACTTCCACGCAGTCGACGGCCGCGCAATCGAACTGCGGCCCCAGCGAGTTAACGCTACAAGAGCAGGCCTGGGAGCACGGGTTGTTGATTAAAGACTGCGGGATGATCGTGCGGTCGGAGTAAGAGGAACCTCTGCAATTAAAAAACAAATGAACCAATTTTTCGACCGTTTTATTGTACCACAGTCCGAACACGCGTCTCCTCCCATAGCGAGAAACTTAATTAGAGAATTAGCTGACTTCACACACCATAGAAAACGTAACCATATTAATGAATGAAATGCAATACAAATATATATTGAATGGAAAATAAATCAAATTATATAATTTTTAGATGAAACCCTACATTTCTACTTGCGTAGTTCCAACCTTTGATACTGTATTATTGATGTAGGTACTTGTTAATAAATAGATAAATAGATATAAATTGAATTAGTTGGTGCTACTAATGATTGAAGCAACACACTAAAGATGTTTTTAATGAGAAGAATTGTGGAAATTGTTTAATTACTACTGCGACAGTTTATCATAATATCCAAACAAAAATAGTATCTGTTTTTACTAACAATAGTCAATAGGTACCTACTCGTAGTGGAAGGAAGCTATCTTCTTAGGTCAGTCATTATGAAGACAGAGATAATCATTGTAAAGTTCACGCAAGAATAATTTCCATTGACGAATTTATATTCGTCAGATCATCTTAAAAAGCCCCGAAGGTCGAGATGTTCCATTAAGGTCGCCCCGTCCACTTTTTGTGGTCTTGTGTTGACAGATGTAGGCCTTGATAAAACCCGGTCATTTCTTTAGACACGAGGTCGGAAGCATAAGGTGCTAAACAATGCTATTAACGCAGTAAAAAGACTTTTTGCTTGTCTCTAGGGAAAATGTGATCTATTGAAAGATATTTAAAGGTTATGTTGCTCTGCCGGTGTTGTCATTACTATAATAAAGGAAATTATTCCGTTTATACCTTACTTAGAGGTTATGAGATATTATAATTAGAATTATCGTTAGATATAACGTGGCAATAGTATTCCTATTTTATTATACTAGTGCTGTTAAATCTATTTCCGTCGCTAAGTGCATTTTCGTGTTCCGTTTCATTACAACTAACAGTTAAGGCGTGAAGCCTTAGAAGATATTTTATGGGTAGCAGGACATTTGTGACATGTTATAAATGTGTTTGCAAAATTTCAGACATATTTGGATCAGATAGATTTAGTGTTAGTCGGGTGCTTAAAAATGCTTTTTTACTTACTTAAAAAAGCACACAGTGGGATCTGGATGCAGGTCCGGGCAGTTGAAAGCTTCAGGGCATTTAGTACTATTATCGGGATTAGGAAGAGAGGTGCAGCCGAGTTCCTGGTAGAATCCTACCATGTCGCATTCTCCAGCCATATCCGACAACACTGCTTCAAGCACTGTAAAGAAATCTGTTAGTTAATGAGCCCTTCTATTTCTCAGTGTCTGTATATAGCCTATCTATATTAATAAGAGGTTATTTCACTATCTGCGAATAACAATTACATACTAATAATAATAATTAGAGTTGTGTGATCTTCATTTGTTATTACTATAATTATGTGCGAATACGTGCTCTCCGAGAAATCGCGACAAGCTTCAGAATATGAATTTCAGTGATATTACTCTATTTTATGTCCAGTTACGAAAATTCTTATACTAGTACTACCTAATAATTAAATCGTAATTAGTTAATAGTAAACTTGGCTATAAATGTCTAACTTGTTATTTACCTATCGTTTGCTTCCAGACCTGTACAATTTATTATAGTGAATTGACATGAAAATTACATTAATCGTGACTTGTTCAAAGTTGTTGGAGCCTGTCTCGCCTTATTTCATTATATTTAATTGGAATATTGTGTAAATACACGGTGAACGCGTTAAGTGAGGTTGTCTATGTGCGTTTTGATTGTGAAATGCTTATCGAAAACAATATTTTGGTCTCAAAGCATTTTGCTTAGATTCTGCGAGCCTCAGAGGCTTTTTTAATTAAGTACAAAATACGGTTTCTCGGTTATTTCTCGTGTGTCTGTAAGAGTAGAGATATTTGCTATGCCCTTTGCTTACCCCGTTAGGGACCTGTCGTGATGGTATTAAAAAAATGTTTTCTGTGTTATATAATTTGCGTTATCTCAAACTTTATGTAAGCTGATTTTGAAAATTATTTTTTACATGAAACCTTCACGTGTCAGGATGGTCACATTTAAATGTAATTATTAATATTTTTTTGTTTTTTTTTGTTTTGTGTTTTTTTTTGTTCTGTTCGGTTTGTTTTGGTTTTCTTTGTTGCTTGTAATGCAATAAAAATACCACACGTAAAGATAGAGGTAGGTTTGATATTACAATAGTTTTGTAAACAATGTCTGATTATTTCGTAGCGTTAAATTAATTTTGTAAATGATAACATCAAATCAATAATCATTAATCTGGTGAGCGGAAGAAACTCTACTAATATTTGTAAGGAAGTAGCAGTTTCTCGGTTCGATATTTAACGTAGTGATTGAAGCATTTCCTTAGTGCTTGAACGCGATGTAAAATCGGAAGGGCTTTATATTAGGTAACGTCGATGCCGTTTTTTGTTTAGGCGGTAGTTGGTAGTAAATTTTTTCGAGTATCTCCATACTTCGGAGATACTGTTAAGATGTCGTGTTCTGAGATAACATGAGATAAAAGTTGATAAAAATTATTGGTTTGGACATTTTTGGTACATCTATCAATATACCGTAACACCGACTCGTATTTAACGAAGGCGGTAGATTAATAATAATTTAATTTTAATTAATCAATTAATTTAATGGTATGCTCCAGTGGCAAAAGATACCTACGTCTGGCAGTACGACATAAAGGTGAAGCAGCTATAATTAAAAAAAAATCCCAGTTGATTTTCTTAAATGTCAAAATTGTCGTTATATTTCCTAGGTAAAATGTGATAATTGTATCTCCAGGGAAGTGCTATTTTCTTACTGTGATTAAAAGATCGCACTTAGGTCAGGTTATCGTGTAAATAACATAACGAATATTGTTTATCGTTAAAATTTTGTCATGTCATTCGTACTCTTAAAACACCAATCTAAATTTTTTATATGAGAAAAATTGTTACGTACAAAATAGCAGTTAAAAATGTATATAAAATAATGGAAATTAATTGAATCTCATATTGAAATGAAACCCACACATTAAACCGAACTGTCCTCTTTAAGTAACGCATTCTTTTTTTAAACTAAATTAAAGTTCAATACTGAAGAAGCATTGGAACCGCATGGATAAGTATTCTCCAGACCTTGTGCAGTATGGAGAGAAACTTGACCAGCAATAGCAAGTAAAGTGTTGTGAGTAAAAAAAAGATTTATTGTTAGGTACAGACATTTACGTAGACCTTTTATATCCGTTTGTTTTGATTTAGTTTAAACGTCATCAAATATAGAAACAATTAGATTAATTCTAGAATTATTTAAAAACAAAGTAGAAATTTTCTAATAAAACAAAACAAAACTCACTTAACATTACAATGACAATCACAGCCTTCATGGTTCCGGAGATTTCACAGAATGATTCACAGTAAATTTTTATCGATATTTTATTTATGTAATAAAATCATATGACACGTGCTGTCGGTCGGAGAGACCGCGGCGGAATGCTAAGATTGTTGTGGTGTTGATAGTTTGAATCAGTGAGTGTTTTACTTGATGCTTACGCGCGAGCCGATTCTTAGTTAACAACGGGGTACCGTATTACGCCGGTAGAAATGAATGGAAGTTACTACATACACATACAAATATGTAAATTGATACCAGAGGTTGTGATTTTGTGTCTCATATGCCACTTCCAATTTTTTCGCTTTTTAGTAAACCCTACGTACATAAAAATGTTTTTGTTTTCAAATTTACTCCAAACCTATTTTTGACAGCTGCTATAGTGACACTTCATTTGAAAGGTGTTATCTAAGGTAAGTGAAGCGTAGTGTAAAAAAACTAATAGAAAATAGGTTAATTCGATGCAAATATTATAGTTGCGAAAATAACTTTGTATACAAAACCGTACGTACTTTAATCAAATCAGAGACATACGTAAAGAAGTCCGGGTCAAGAGTACCTTTAATAAACGACCATGTATGACGATTTTGATAGAAGTAAAATAGTTGGTTTGTTTGTTATTTTCTCAAGTGAAACAAAGCGAGCTACTTCCGTGATCTATTATACGGGTTAAGTCGGAAGGCTAGCTAGCAAATTTTACACAGGATACAATTAACTCTAAGCATAATTTTTTTTCTTATACAAAACCAAATTTATCTGGTATAGTTGCCGTAAGTAAAAGTGAACAAGCCAGTGCTTACCGAAAGGGAGCACAGTGAAACGCGATATGATATAAGTGTCTAGCGCCAAGGCCGGATGTCCGCTGTAACAAGACCGCGTGGGTGAAGATCGACCAGTATCATACTGGCTGGTTAAGGACACCTCGTACTTCGTATGCGTTAGAGGACTTGTAAAAAGGATAGTTTTATAGTTATATGTGTGTATATTATTTCTACCTCACCATACATTTTTACGTAAACAATTTTTTTTTCGACCTCTCTGGACCTCTTTCGGTCCTCTGCTGGACCGGGTCTCCTCTCATAGTGAGAGGGATTTAGGCTACAGCCTACAGCCTAAATCCCTCTTGGCACTCTGGCACAAATCCCGTAGTCTACCACCGGCCAAGTGCAGATTGGTGGACTTCACACAAATATGAGGTGTTGATATAAAATCGAAAATTCATAAAAAGAACACATTTATTTAAAAATATTTTAATCAAAACCTTAACGTCTCAATAAATAAAATATATGCATAGTGACACGTTAAATATGAATATCGGAGGACATTGTTTGATGAACATATATCCCTATTTAGTCTTTCATCCTCGTGTATGCTAAATATAAAATATACTCTAATACCTTGTCACTAACTTGTAAGGCATATTTATATGGGTATACATTTTATAAAGCTCAGTTTACATGAGGACGAGGCATTCGTATTCATTTGAGCTCCTCTCTTCACCGTCGAACGGGTAGTAGCAAGTGCCGTGGGTGGGATGTATCTGGAATTTGAAAAGAAAGATTTTTTAATGGACGCAGCTAACAAACACAAAAGCAATCTGCACTTCGCTGATATTGTAAATAATACAACTAAAGTTCTACGTGGGTGATAAATAAATTACTACGTCTACGAAAGGACCTCAACCCGACTCAACGTCCTATTAAATGGTGTTTTCCTATCACGTCTTCAAGGCCTCCAAAGGGGTCGCTCATAATAAACATAATCATGTTAAATTGCGCTATCTTAGTTTAAAATTCCCAACCTTGCCAGGAGTGGTGCAGCCGTCGTGCGTGACCCGTCCAAAGTACAGCTTCTCGCCATCAGCCGTGACCCCCGCCTCCACAGCGCCAGGTGGAACTGCGCCACCAGTCGAAAACTGCCACGAGAACATCGCTGGGACCAGCACCTGGAAACACACAGACATTACAACCCACTACCATAAAAGATCTTTTCAAATGGCACTTATCGATCAGTCTTAAGGAGATAATAATGATATTGTCAAGTTCATTAATCTCCAAGATAATGGTCACTTGAAGTCTGCTTCAACGAAATCGACAGAATATCCACTTATGATCGCGTGTATTATTGAAGCTTACGCTATATGACTTTATGGCATTCATGACGTTGAGTTGATGCACTTCCAATGGCCCAATCGCTATGGCACATCATTAAATACTCTGTCAAAGAAAGTAACAAGATAAAGTTAGTTGTTGTTGGATGGGCGGCTGCAGAAGAAATGGCAAAATTGCATATAATGCAATGTATCTCTGTTACCAACTTATTGTTCTAATGTTGAGCAATCTGTTATACTCGTCATCATCTACAGCCCATGCCTGTCCACTGCTGGACTAGTCCAGCCCTAGGGCTTCTTCTTTTGCACGCCATTCTCTTTTGATTTGCGCCATCCTCATCCAATTCAATCTTTACTTACTGATCTATGAAATAAATGAAACTAATTTTGTCAAAAAAAAATTCCTCGACAATTACCTCGAATTGATCTTTCATGATTTCCTCTCCACAGTATGAGACGTAGCAAGCGTTCTTCGAGGGAATCACTTTGGCGGGGAGAATGTCGCCCTCGTGCGGAGCTCGGCCTGCGTATATCTCCTCCCCATCCGCATCAGTTCCCACCCTAAGGGCACCAGGGGGAATGCTTCTCTGGCTCAAACAAGCCGGAACCCAACGGTATGTGCCTGGAAGTACCATTTTTTTGTCAGAGACAGTAATACATCTAGAAGTAAACATAAAAGACATTGATCATTAAAATGGCGAGTAATGACGTATGACTAACGATTTTTTTGTTTTAAATCCAAACGATAATTCTTTGGAATAACAAGTACGGTGATTTCGAATTGTTTAAGTGAATCAATATATTATTCATGACAAACATAACTTCAAATGAATCAAATGTGGTAGGCCGCAATGATAAAGACCGTGATGTTGGAACGGACAACACAGAAAGCAATGGCCAAAACTCTGTATGGAGTTTCACAATAAAATAAACAATTAAGTAGATGCTTGTTGTCTACGCGTGATAAAAGAACTTTCAGAAGACATTGGAGAAGTAGGAGAAGGTACAGGAATGAGGAACCATAGAGAGGATTGGCCCAACAACGGCTAACAAAACACGGTAAGCTGGAAGAAATAACACCTTAAACACCTAAGTACTTTTGAATTTTGAAACATACGACATATTCTATAACTAAATATAGCTATATAGCATACTATAGCTTTACGATATGCAAAATGATAGTTACTGGATTATATAAATGAATCATTATAAAAAAATATTAAACGTAATCTATATTTATTCTACTCATTTCTTGGAAATACGGTATCGAAATCCGTCGATAATGATAATGTTCGTGGTACACAGAAATATTTATCAGATAAGATAAATAAAATTATTTGAAACTACAGTCATATATTTTTATGCTTACATGCCCAAAATGGAATTTGAATCAATGGAATTCATCGTGTCTCATTTATCTAAACCCCGGAAGCTTTGATTTAGTTTAAGATAAATGAATATGACCCTCAAATTCAAGGTGTTATCTCTCCATTTATTTACAACCCAATCTATACTACAGTCCGATTGCTTTTTGTATCATTGACGACTTTGTAATACATTGCGTATTTACTTCGTTATAACCACTGAGGTTATGAACACAACGGGCAATGTACGTCGTCGTCAAATGATACATCGGCTCTGCTGGTTAACTTACTCCAAGGCAACTCGACTGTCTCCCCGGGTAATTCTGGCACGGCATCTTCGGGGTTGAAGTCGATAATTTCGACGGGGTTCGCGGGCTGTTGGGGTGGGGGGTACGGGTAGAAGTACGCTGGATGCACTGGGTAGAAGACAACGCCGGGTCCATGAGGATACATGTGTGGGGGATAGCCGGGCCCATGTGGACCGGGGCCATGTGGACCGGGCGGGTGGTGGGGAGGAGGCGGGGGCGCGCCGAAACCGTAATACTTTCCTGAACAATACATTTCAATTTGTTTATTTTAACATGCATACAGCCTACTCTTAGTTAAGTTTGTTGATTGATTATAAAACCAACACGCACTGTTATAACCCTATACATAACTACAAATTGTTTTCGTATAAAGCACTTCAATTTTTGGATGATTATGTAATGTTTACTCACATTAACAAGTGCCAGTGAAGTTCAATGAAATATTGCAATAACATTAACGGATCAAGTGATGTGTGATAAGACAAATGATGCATAACACTATCGATGTACACCGCTATATAAATTCTTTTGTCAATACACGATAACGCTAATATTTATTTAATGATGTCTAGACACTCAACAGTAAAGAAAACTTTGTAGGTACCAATCAAATTGATGAAACCGCAAACCATTGTAAATGGAATATTAATATGACTGTCATTATAATGGGACTATAGATAGATCTATTAACAATATGTTCAGTTCAATTAAAAAAAGATATCTACCAGTTTCAATAGATACTATATCGTGTTCGAAAACTTTTTTGCGTACGTAGATAAAATAGCTATATACGAAATTTTATGTAAATACTAAAGAAATATGAAAATCCAAATTTGCTTAAAAAAAAAAATTCCCGTTGACTTTTTGCATCAGTGGAAGTCTATTAATATTTCAGTTCCATAATTATAGTTACAGATTTCTGTTACAGTAACTGATATCGTTGAAAATATATTATATTTTACTTTTTACACAAACATGTCCCATTAAAACCTGTTTTTGAGTTTTAGTCATAAGAGTAATTGGACATACTGATGCGTAATCTATTTAATTATTGACACAAATGTATGACGCGACGCATATATAATATGGTGAAGTATTTTGTTTGCATTTT
Source organism: Agara belti belti (assembly GCA_018245935.1). Lineage (NCBI taxonomy): Eukaryota > Metazoa > Arthropoda > Insecta > Lepidoptera > Hesperiidae > Agara > Agara belti. Next base: position 18,656 of record DWEM01000255.1, read on the forward strand.
AACATTTCAATTCGTAGAATTACCTTATTATTCTTTCACTCGTTTTCCAAAGTCTTACAAGCAACGTTCCATTTTTAAATAAAGTACGTGACATATGCACACGTCAGATATGTCACGTGACTCTTATGAAAAAAATATATGCGATTCATAACGTGTACTGAACACTCCTACATAACTAGTCGAGTTGATTACATCAGATATCTGTTCCAGGGACTAGATTAGCATTATCAGTACTAGATAAATTGATTAACTTGATGTTACAAGGCGGATTTAATGATTTTTCAATGTTATTATATACATCATTCGTTGTGAAGTATTTTTTTTATACATACGAGTTATCGTCGACTAGATATTGGATAATGTTTATTAGATTCCTATAAGCGATATGACAATTCACGGTTTACTTTCTGAATTTTTTAACGGACGAATTAAGTGCAATACTTAGCTTTTGCTTGCATTACATAGTAACATAGACTTGTCTAGTATACATTACTAATCTAGAACTAGGCTATTGTTCTAAGCTCTATGTACAATTTGATTGTAAGTCAATATTATAATCCTTTCAGTAAATGTTCTTATGTACATATGTATGTGCAACACGTCATAACTAACCTACCTGTACGTGGAAAATCGTGCAAGCTAATTTAAACTTTGTTATTATCATGCGATAGAAATGCATGTCGCTTTAATATTTATTATGAAAGAAACAAGTGCCGTGTTCATAAAATTTACATGATAAAGACTGGCAATGGCATCACAAATTTCTTGACAATTCTTTAACATTCGTAACAATTGTGCATATAGATTAAAAATAAGGTGCTTACTTATTACTCAGTCCTTGAAAAATAATCTTTAATTTGAATGTTAATCAAATCATATATTTAATCAAAATAAGTACCTATTCTATTACATAATTTACTTTTAGATTTCAATACCGCTAGTGCTTAGTTTCAAGTTACAATACGTGAAATAATTGAAACGTAATTAATTAATAATTTCGATGAATTCTGTGATTTTTTCTTGCATATTTTTGTGATTAAGTACTCATTTGACTAATAGTGAGTAATTTTAATGACAAATGTGAGCTTTATTACTGGAAACATCCAATTATTAAAATACCTAATCGAAGTTATCAACAAATTTTGCTCAAAAATGCACACACTATAAGACTTTAAATGTACATATTGAAATTTTACAATTTCATGAAATTTCAAAACTATTTCACACTTCCGTAGACAACAAACATTTCGGTACACACATTTCGAAATCTGGCCATTGCTTATTAAGAAACAAAGAGTCCACATAGTGTTCCAGTTCTTTTATAAAATATTTTATCAATGCCTTATCGTTATCAGCCACTCACCTGCCATGTCGCTCTAGCTGTGCTGTCGTACTGACTGTCGGGAAAACTCTACGTGATATTATTATATACATACGCAACATCTGATTCATCAGATAATTGACAGATAACACGAACCGCAACGAAAGTGACTACATTTTCGTGTATTGTTTTAAAAACTAAACGAAATATATTCGACAATGTCGCCATTTTTCAACTGCCACGTATTGTACACAGCAGCCTCTCGCGTTAAAGTTTATTTCTACTTTATCCACTTTAAGTTTAAAGTTTATTTCTACTTTATCTACTTTATCCACATCTTACAGAATGAACTTAAGATATGAAAGTAGTAACAAGTTTGATGTAAAGGGTAGGTGTATATATCAAAAGAAAAATAATAAGGTGAATAAAATGTGTATCTACATAATTTTTTTTTTTAATAATTCTTACGATTTATGTACACGACAAAGACATGAAAGAAATGTTTTTTGAAATTATTGTCAGTTTATTTTAAAGTAGATTTTACGATGGAAAAAACGACTCAGCGAATAGTTTATACGAAAATTGTAATTAAACGGAGATTTAATCACTTATAAACGATTAATTAATGTTTGTTTAGTACATTTTATATGTATGTACTACATCTCACTAATTTTATTAGCAGTTACAGTCTACCGGTTTGGCAATGGCTTCCCGTTTCTGAGATATGAAGCTGAAATCCCTGAAATGAAGTTACCGTGTCGCGAAAATACACGAAATAATCAAATACAGTTGGATATAACTTTATTTACAATTCACATACATAGTTTCAATATAACATGTTTTTTATAAGGCATCTACATACTACAGGGCATATTCTACATCGGGCCACGTCAAACATTTCTTCATAATCGGAATTACTTTCTAACATTCTAGGCTTACGAGGTGATTCGAGTGTCTGGGCCCATAAACTGATGAAATAACCGAGTAATTTATTTGGAAGTGAACAACATTTTCGTTGACATATCATGTCAATAGAATATTTTTATTTTATTTTTGCGCCTATATTCCAGTTGTAATGAAATACGGTTTCCGGGATAGTTTGAAACGTAGAAATGAAAGTAGGATATTTCTTATCCCGATACTCCCACGGAATCGAAATCTAGGCGGGTAACCCCCGCGGGGTACAGCTAGTAGTATATGGGGTTGAACCAATAGGAGTTGATGTCGGTGAACACTAATATGTTGTCTTTTCCTTTTTGGAGCGTAAAACATCCAACGCCTCGAAGCACACCTTCGTGGTAGAGCGGTGCTCCAGATTGAATACCCAGGAGGTTTTCAACGTTGTACAAACAAATGAAGCGACCCCACGCTCTCGGTATAAACTCGTCGCAATTCGCTTCCACGCCATCCTCGTACACGGTCATCGACATGACTGTATTTTCCGACGCATGAAAACCATCCGTGTAACCGAAACCTCCAAATGTCCAGCCAACTGTAAAGAGGGCCCAGTACTCGTCGTTTTGGGGCAGTCCGGGAGGGAGGTAGTAAGGTTCTCTCCACCAACTGCCAGGCGGTTTCTTGATTTGACCCGGGATTATTGTGATGACCATTAGATCGTGTA
>DWEM01000256.1:0-21588 GCA_018245935.1 Agara belti belti
TTTTAAAGATTTAAGCATACATAGGGACATAGGGACAGACAGAGAAAGCGACTTTGTTTTATACTATGTAGTGATGTGAGAAGATGCAAGTAGAAAACAAGTGGTCCTGGTTGATTAATGTTTGTACAAAGTGTGTCGTTTGCTCACTGGCTAATTGTACCTGAATAGCTCACAATCTACTCGCAGACAATAAAAACGAATCGATTTCTCGTACTACTTAAACAAATCAGTGCTATAAAAATACAAATAAAGCGTTCGTTTTAGTATCTAGATCTCAGATGGTTTATCGAACAGAGTAACATTTCAAAAACCTTTAAACATAATCGGCTCGTTCCAAATTTTTATCGATGCTTTATTCTCACGAAGTTACGGTTTACGTGTGAATAAATAAAACTATTTGTTACATTTGCATATAGCAATATGACACACCCAACTCATTAGGCAATAGGTGGAATAGATTACTAACATCGGATTACGCTAACTAATAAATAATGTTCACACTTGTAATAAGACATATTATTCGGAAACGGAGCCAAAATAATTTGCTCGTTGCGCAGTAGACAAATAAATTAAAAATTATTTATTAATATTTTGAAAACTGCGTATTTATTATCCTAATTGTTTCATACACTACTTTTATTAGAGTACTACTCATAAGAGACTTAGTACTACTACTAGAAATCACTACATGTTGCATGCATGCATAAGCATCACACTACTTTACGTAACACAAAATCATCTCTTTGAAAAAAAATAAAACTCAAAATTCTTAATCTATACCCGATATGAGAGTCATTAAAGATGAACGATTTATCAAAATGAACTCAGTAGTATTAGAGGAATACACGTAGGATATATAACATACATGTTAATTTTTGTTTGGTTAATAATAATTAATTACAGTTACATAACGCTATGAACCGTTGTACTTTATATACGTGGCGCATACGTACAATATTCCAGGCTGTATGTATGCACCACCATTGCACTTACCAGAGCGACGACGGAGTCTATGGCGCGGTTGAAACGATCGCAAAGGGCTCTCATGCTGTCGTAAGAATGGGTGTCGTAGTCGGACAGGATGTTGTGTTCCAGAGCCGCCTTCATCTCTGGGAGATCGTCGCACACCCATCTGCAACAATAAATAAATACAACATAGAAAATCACCCTTCAAAGCACCCACCCTGCCACGAAACTATGCTTCACGGTAAGTAAGAGTTGCAATAAACAACAGAAGTAACACGATGACAACGAAAGTTGACCCAAAAGTAAAGATAATTGTGGATTTGGCATAACACGCATAAAAATTATCTTACTTCAACTTACTCTACTCGCCCTAGACAATATTTGTTAACAACATAACACTAATTAATTCCTCAGTTCTGAAAGTTATATTTATTTGTTGAAAAGAAATTGAAGTGGCGTCACAAAAGTCTAGTGAGAAGTTAATTAAGTTATTTTGGCTAAAAAAATTCTATTAAAGACATATACGCAGAATTGGTGGTAACATTGGAGATGTCTGTTCTTTGTGTTCCCTGTGTCTGTTCATTCTTACTACATACTACAAAATATCCACGAAAAATAAACATCCCGAACCAGGCGCTTCGAAATTCCTCTTCATCGAAAATGAAGTCCAAAAATATAATTGTTAAGGCAGGTTGAAGATAGACCATTAGATGTGATGATGTGAGGTCACGTGGACATCATCTGGTAGCATCCAAAGGATTCTCGTAAACTAATTGTATGCGGAAAGTTTCCGCATGTTGTTTACCGACAATGTTAGCCGAGGAGCATAGGAAACGAGTTGACCTGTCGACATCTAATTTCTGAAAACACGAAGCGACAATTTTCAACTGTCAAACATGCACCAGATTCATCACTTTGATCCCCAAAATAAATAAATTTTGAAAGTTTGGAAGACGTTCTTCACCGCCACCGAACTACATATCAGATTATCTATTCAGAATCATAGGAAATATACGTACCTACGTTTATTTCATTAATGAGAAGTTCCGCGCCAATTTTCTCCTTTTGAGTATTGATAATAAATATAGTAAACCAAAAGCTTTATAGATACAGAAAGATATACTTAATCCTAAGATAACTGACGACGTACATTTCGTCTATGCTCCGGCGATTACTTTAGTAATCGTCACGACAGGTGTCTCCAAAATTGAAAAAAAAATTCCAACGTATATCTTTTTTTTGGCCAAAATAATTGACATGATTTGCAACTGTAAACCAATGGATATACAGTACATCGAATAGATAAATGAAATATATTCTAATATATATGATACATATTATATCTGCCACGATCGTACAACATAACGAAAAAGAGATACATGTTTCGTAAGGTGGCAGTTGTAACTTTGAATAGCGGCAATCTGAATAGGCACCCATACAATATGTGTGCCACACCTGTTGGGGAGAGGGCACCCCACATAGAACGTTTTATTTCATTAACCTTTGTGCAGTTGGCGGCAGGTGTTGTCGATGGTAACATCTATCCCGAGCACCTGTAGACGGTTCGCCGAATACACGTGTTCGCTAGTCGTGTGAGAAGTTTAAAATCGCTTTTAGTGTGCCATTATTCTTCACATTATGCATGTAACGCTTAGTTATTTTACTGGCATATTTCAATAAATAATACCATTATAAATCAATAAACACTTTTCAGATAGGCTTGTTTTTACCAGTCACAAAGCAAACAGTATCCACTACCGAAACCCTTTTTTTAATGTCATTTAAAACCTAATGATAAACTTTGAAACAAATTACGGAATAACAACAATAAATATTCTGATTTAACATATTTCGCTGCGATATTGATATGCAGCACGAAATACCATGGCATTCCATAATCGCAGAGTCCCAAGGTCACAAAGGAAGAGCAAGTGCGTCCGGTCGCGGAGAGGTCGTGGTGGCCGGCCCGACCCGGCGTCCCGACCGCACAACGGATCGGGTCATCTTGCCAAACTAGTTCTTAACTTATTTCCGACGTGTATCAACACAACAGGTGAGCGTGTTCCCGCGTTATGGATAAACGAATCAATCAATGAAGTTTCTCGAAATAAGTATTTTAATAAATATGCATCGTAAACCAAAACTTTACTCGATACAGTTATGGAAAAATTATATGTGAAATTTGTCCATTTCAGTTTATAGACCATAACACCTAATATATGTATATACATAGAAGATAATAAAATGCAATAAATAGCTGAACCCACACCTCCGCTAATGTTTAATAAGTTATAACCAATTTTAAGGTTTCTAAACAATTTCGTCTTGAACATGACTCACATGATTGATAACAAAGAGCCGTAGCCGCACGGTAGAATTTTGCTCATAGGTGGTATCTGTCCTAATCCCTCGTTGCAATACGGTTCTATGAATTTCATTGAATGAAATATATTGTTATAAATCGCATAGCTCAACGATAGTAGTGATATCACAAAAAATATATCGCTGGAGGTGGCGGTGTTGGAGGCACGAGAAATACTTCCTTGTAAAATACATACGTTGTGATTTAACGAGAATCCTTATTTTTAGTTAGTATATCTACGTTTTATACATGTGAATAAGGACTTGTCAACGTATTCACGTCCTGTTCTCAAACGGTCTTTTATGTAGTTTGTCTATGATTGTTTAGTTATTACGGGGTAAGCGTTTATTAAGAATAAAATACTTCGAACTTTTTAAAACAAAGAACGTTCCAAACTTCGTTTTCACCTATACTTGACTGATTGACCCAACCAAAGTCCTCTCAGCTTAATTTTAATTCGACGGGAGGAACTACTTGCGCATTTTATTTATAAAACCGAACCGAAATTTATTCTATTTGGCTATTGTTATTTATCCATTCCCACATGCTCATTAAATTAGTAATGTTTAAAGTCTACGAAAAAGTTATAATTTGCGCAGTTTCTAAGAATACCGAAATTTTGAGACCGATAAAATACACTTTGACGTAAATAAAACGGGTCATGAATTCGCAGTTTCATCGTTTAGGCAGTCAGAAAAACAAAATATAATTTAAACAATACCACTCATCTTAGTGCTATCAATCAGAAATTACTAGTATATATTAGATTATGAATTATTATTGATTAACCTAACCTTTTAACGCTACGATTCCTAACATTAAATCTTGAACAATATTATAGTTTGGTGATATTTCACAAAATGCAATCTCTCTATCTATTATTTTCATTTTATTTATTGTGGCCAAATCGCAGCGAAACAAAGATAAACTAAGATTTTCCTAATAGCGATAAATTTGGTTATTTTAAATTGGGCACGCTCAGCGAATATCTTCATCCGTGACGTAAGATCATTGTTTCAGTAAATAGGGGATTTTATAAAAAGCAGATGCAACGAACAAGACTATATTTTTTTTTCTTAAAAGTCACAAAAGTAATATGTCATTTTTAAATATGTTCGGCTTAATTATCGGTTTTATTTTTCTCCTGAGATTTCAAAAGATAAAAATTAGATTGTCAAGATTCAGTGACGAATACCCGAATTTGTAAAAAAAAAGTGACAGTTAATATCAGTATAAGGCAGCCCATAGACAAACTGACGACATTCTTATTTTGTAACGAAAACAATTTAGGCACAGGCAAACCAACCGCATCTATAACTTTGAAATTAAAAAAAACTGCAACATTGATATCGCTAATGTAAGAGGACTCCGCCATAATTCCACGGCCTAACCCGAAAGTAGGCTTTAAATGTAAATTTCAAAAATTGTTAAGTAACACTATCAAATTGTCACGGATATAAATAATTTTTTCGGCTCAATAAATCACCTCTTCTTGAATATCTCCATTAACTGTGAATAGATAGATTATCTTAAATGTGATCATTGTAATTACATAGCCATAATAGGTTGCTATTTCCTAAAGAATCATTCAAATTAAGCAACACCAAGAACAAGTTCGGTTCCAGGCCGAGTGACTGACAGTGGTCAATTTGATTTGTTTATATATCGCAACGATAATCACGTTTAGTCAATCACAAATATTAGAACGTACAACGATAATCTTGACTTAACTAATCAAATGCTTTTTTTATAATTAGGTAAGCATTTATTATTATTCAATTTGTCACGTTCAGCTTCCGCATTGCATTGACAATCCATCAAATTCACTCTGATCTACATTTAGAAGGATAATATTTTTCTTCGAAACAAGTCGCAATGTCATTAAACGGTAGAGTTCTCAGTAATACGACACGACATCCTAACCTTGTGACCTTGAACGAAAATAGGCACCGATCTATTTTCGTCTCAAATAAATACGAATAAGGCTTAAGTTATAACCGTTGCTAAGCCACTAAAAAATAATAATAATAAACTAGGTAGGTACTCATAATAAACGATTTTCATTTAGGTATATACAATTTACATAATTATTTCGATATTCTATCATATCTTATTGTATTTAACAATTACTACTGACGTATTGGTCCATTTCATCTGGCAGTATTTTTGCGTCACCAAAAAGCAATCCACGTGCTTTTTCTAAACCGACGCGTCAGTAAACTGCACGTGACACGGCAAAATTTCAAAACAATTGTTCCCTTTTTAATTGTTTGGCTCGGTGTTAACAGATTTTTTTGTTAATAGTAATCCCATTCTGTTCGCAATATAGCCGATTACGTAAGCGTTGGTAACTATGTTTTTCATGATAGGTCGGGCAGTAGGGCGACCAGTAAATACTCATTACGGCGCGCGAAATTGTTTCCGTCGGTCATCGACCTATGTCCTTCTGGTTGTACAATATAGATATACCATAATCACTTAACGCACGTAGTTAATAGAGCACGTTATCATTAATAAACCTGCTATTCAACTTTTATGTTGATGTGTTTGATAATATGAACAATTTGTTCAAGTAGTTTTAATGTGCACAGTGTGAAAAGCAATATTCCATTAATTAAAACATCATAGATAACACTAACTTGTTATTTTTATAAATATTAAGTTTAAAATATTTTTCGATATACTTCGTTCATTTTTAACTGAATTTTAAAAATTTATTCTCTGAGTATTCATTAAGAGGACAAATAATCAAAATAAGCACCTGTATGGTTACTAACAACATGATAAATGCATTAATATAATAATCTGATAAAAAGGAAATTATATATAGATGTATTTATCTAAACGTTATTTTCATTAGTAATCCATAGATGACAAATTCAGTTTAATGTTTGAATTATATAATAATTTGATGCATAAAAAATTTTGCTATTTTGACAAATTAATATGGCTGCTGTTTTGCTAATAAATTTTTGAAGTGCCATAATAAACATGCAATAAAAGGATCATGTACCTTATTGTTTCTACTATTTCCAAGGCTCCGTCGTGTTTGTCCTGGAACAAAATAAAAACAAAATAAAACAAAACCCTTGACTGGGAAAATAGTAGCAATACTCAATCATTATTAACTGTATATTACATTTAATCATTTTAAGGCCTGGTTTTAAGAAACCTGTTTAATTGTCTCTTTATTCTATATTCCACCCATACCACTGTTTTCTATATTAGGTATAGTAATATTACCGTTCGTCTATTTGTTCTGTGCATCACTTTTAAGTTTTATTTTGGTATGTTATAAATTATTTTTATTTTATACCATCATTTAATTAATACTGAAACTCATAGTAACATTTAATAATGACATGTATAGTTCGACATTAAATATATTGCAGTAAATTGACACATGCTAATGTCACTTTGCACAATATTGTTACCAGCTTTAACCTAAGTGTTATGTGATATTAATGAACGATTCAAAAGTAATTTGAATGCTTAATGACGATTTTTTAAATTTGGATTTCCCATTATACTATTTTATGATAAATACTATTAAAATATTGTATTAGTAAAGAACTACTATTAAATATGTATATACCAGTAAAAACTACATAAATAATAATCATGTCATGCTGGCTAATTCCAAGTAACAAAATATGCATATTTGAAACTACTGATTTGGTACATGAAATCACACAAAGTACCCGTTAAATAAGGGTTATGTTGCAAAAAATAGCAACTACGCTTTTTATACTTTAAGACACAGAAAGTCTTTTTAAAAAAGGCACCAATAACAGGACACTAAAAATAATTGAGTAATTGTGAGTAATATTGATATACTATATTCAATACTTCGATTTAGCTTCTACTTTATATTTAGCCATCTTTAAATTTATATATCGCCTGATGGAGTAGATTGTATAGTTTTAAAAACTAAATGTTTAACATTAAAACAATAGAATGGGTTATAGCAGTTTTTTAATGAAGTAGTAGTCAAAAAACTTTACCACCCCTCTATGGACCATAGGGATTCAAAAAACATTAATTACAATTGTAAAAGTTATGCAAATTTTAATTGATCATTTATAATATAATGCACCAAAAAAAACATGAGTGAGAATAAGATAACTGTCTATTCGTCAATAAGATATATTTTTCTTATTTAGCAAATAAATAATTGTTTATAATGTAATGGTAAAATTTCAGGTTGTTCGTTTTAAAGTTTTATTTACAAACCTATTTAATGTTTATTTTGTGGTCTAATTTTGAAGGTTAATAATCTGTAATTGCAACATTGAAAGATATTTTGCTTCATTAAGTAGGTTATTACGATATGTCTTTAATACAGACTTAAAGGCTTATTAAGTCTTTAAGGGCATTCATATTCGTCCCTTATGTACTTCTCTAAATATAAATATGCTATATCCACATTTCATTAAAAATTTAATATGACACATTGAAGAGCAGATTACATCAAGAGATATATATTGTACTTCACAATATACTGTTAATAATTTATTTTCATTCAATTTTATACATACTGTTTAATGTATTGCACACATTAATAACCGACATATCTCTCAACATTGTGGTATCTTGTGAGAGTATTATACCACACTGCCCCAGTGTTTACTGACAGGTTAATACCAAATATATATTCTTTATTGTTTCTTTAAGAGAGCATTGTCTGTCAAAGTTTCAGTCATATACTGGATATAATAGGTACATAAGGCTTTTAATAATAGTAATAGTGTGATTTAGTATATGTATATAGTATATATAGTAGTATGTACTATACTTATTTATTGTTCAGTGCTACATCAATGTTCATAACAGATTGTTCTGTTAAGAGGACATTTCACTACTGAATTTGACATGTTTGGTATCAGGAAAATTGGGTCATAGAATACAGAATAATATAATACGGTTTTATTTAATGGTCTATAAATTGTGGACTGGCATCAGCATTGAAGAGCATGTTAATAGTTATTAGATAATTATGTTTTGGTCTTGGAATTTAACCTTCAATAAAATCAAATCTACTTGACTTATTAGGATCGATATCAATATAGTTTGATGCTTCTGCGTTACAATTATAGGAGGATTGTGTCTTAGTCTATATCATAACATGGTTGCTATTACTTGTTGATGTTAGAGTTATGTTGTTAGAGAAAAGAATATAAAAAAGTTTAGCAGTAATTTGATTTTTGTGCCAATATGAGATCTTATTATTGTTATAGACATTTATGCCAAACTTTATGTTACTATGCTGATGAAATGTGATTCAAATGTGCTTAAAATAACCCAGATACTTTCAGCATCATCACAGGAAATAAAAACAAGTGGAAAACTTACATCACTGTGAGTTTAGGTATTGGTGTAAGTGTAATCATATCAATGTTCAAAAAAATTTTAATCATTGGTGAAATAAGTAACAAAATTGACTCTTGCAAAAGTGATTGTTGCTATTAGCTGCTACTAATATTATCACTAGGTAAGAAATGATGACCATTGCTATAAACTATGGGATAGCTACTAACCAATATTACCACCAAACTATATGTATTGATGCTTTCCTAATTACCCCCACATGTTGATACACAAATACCTCATGTGCAGACCTGTGCTTAGGAGAGTCCTAACATAATAATATGAAACATTTGTAAATTGTACAGGGTTATATGAAAAATATAATTTTAATCAATATTGCACTGAAAAGAACCAAATAAAAAAATCTTTAATGCAATAAAAATACTTACATTATATATTTTACATTGATATTGGCAAATGAAACATGTGTTATATGGTTAAATAAGAGCTAACAATATGTTAAAGATATTATATTCACAATAAACTAATTTTATATCACACTTTAGCATATATTAGGTAAACATATCAATTTAGATTTAGCTTTCAAATAGAAATTGTAATAATAGATTTAACATATAGTAAACATAACAACATTTTTAATATCCAAACAGTTTTAATTAAATCACAATACAAACTGTGTCATTATATTGTTTATATCATTATAAACAATATGTTATGGTGACACAAATAACATTTTATAATGCACCATTTTAGTTGTTTTGATGAGAGATAATGATCCCAATGTGGTACATTTAAGGTGACAAGCTTTGTTTTGGTTTACAGTTACACTGGCATACTTCAATCATTCTATTATATATTCAAATGTCAGAACTGAATCACGATTATCTGTTAGTTTTTATGTAGTAAGAGAGCATTTGTGTTGTATGTACAGCTAGCTAGACAGGGCATAAAATGTAAATAGAAGAGCACGATAGAATCGAAGACTACGCAACAGTGTGTACATATCTAAAAAAAAGCCGACACCTTGACAAAACACGAGGTCAATACACTCTGCACCACTAAACCCATGTGATGCGAGACTGAAATAAAATTATCTACCCATACTGTTTGTGTTCCGGTATTCAATTTCTTAATTACGTTATTAACACTTATAGACGAATAACCTATCACTATTTTCACATTTCTACTTTACGCATAACACCTATACGCATATATACATATGAATGATTGTATTGACACCACTAGGCTCAAATTCCATTTTGAATAAAATTTTATACTTTTGACAATTTTTGGAATACACGTCGAATGTGTATTTATGTAGCATCTAACACAGTTTCATAATACGATTTTCTTACCGAGCCATGACCCGATGTGAGGGGCCATGTATAAACAACGGGTTCTGCGCCTGCAGGAGAGTGCAAGCGTAAATCCAAAGCCATTATAGGATAACCACTGCATTAATGCACACACTTTCCACTTAAACACTAAAATTATCACTAAAACATCTGATATTATTCATAATTTCACTGCACTTTCACACACACACACTCTGAACAACTAGGCTGGCCGCCATGTTGAAAATAGTATCAATCAAATCATGGCCGACAGTTTGGTGTTGACAGAATTTCATTGTTGAATGAGTGTTCCAATGCTTGATTACTATTGCTATAATTAATAATAATAATAAAACAACTTTATATATCGTAAATACATCATTAAATAAAAATTATATAAATTCCTTACAAGTAGAATAATAAAACGATGTTCTATATAATACTAGAGTTATTATATTTTAATTTTGAACAACACACCTTTATAAAACATACGGTTATCTAACATTGGTAGTACAGTATTACCACAGTAACTGGAAAATGGAAATCCAAAGTACAAAGTTTTACAATATAAAACGCGCGACATTTAAATCACCTCCAAAGCCTGACACAGACAGAAGCTATATAAAACATTGTGCACTCTAAGGTCAATAATAGATAAAACTAAACTCACCTACCACATAATAAGCTAAATTATACTTCACATTTTCATTGATTACACTTGATATGCTTTTCAAGAGTATTTAATTCGAATATTTAGGTTACTTGTTATTTGGTATTTTTACCTTTTATAACAGCCTTGGTAGCTTACCTCTATCTCTACTGTAGGACTGGGATTTCCAAACGGAATTTACGGGTTTCTCTTCAATGCGGTGTCCTCCTAAGTACGTATTGTATTTTAAAACGGTATGCTGCCAAATACCCCATTGTCCTTCCTGGAGTTGTTGGCTGGGCAGTTAGAGCCCTTACTTTTTGTGCCCACAATGTTGTTAACAATAACAACAACATATATAAGTTTAATGCTATTGTTTTGCACGTGTACTCTAGCAAGACATTGTCACGATCTGTGTAGTATGCATTGTCGCTTCTTTGGTTGCAACGGCAGATCGAGTCGAAGATTAGAACTCAGTGGTGTCTGAGATAAATTGGAGGACCAGTAGATCTATTCACATGGAAGACCTTTTTATGTACTTAAGTGAATTTAATAAGTTTTCGGTACCGCTGGCGTTAAGTATTAAGTGTTAATAAGTTTTATCCAAGACGGTAATACTAATGTAGTAGAGTAATAAGGCCTTGTGTTAATCCCGTTCGGTGATTCGATTTAAAATGTAAGTTTACAGAGCACATTTTCAATACTCTTAAACTGATAACATATACCTAACTTAGTTGACATCGTCATATTAGGATGATATCTAGACCGTTTTGAAAGACGCGCCTGTTATTCTAAAGTATCTGTCAAAAACCAGGGAAGGACAAGAACAATAAGCTTCGAAGAATATATGTATATTGTAGAGTAGATACACATACGATACAGATTTACAACTTAATACGAAAGTGTTTCCGCAACTTTGCCGATATGTTGTAAAGATAGTATACCCTGGATCATTGTTATCAAATGGATTTCAATTAACAGTCGTTTATGAGGTAAAATAATATACAGAGTTAACATCATCTGTGGACAGTATTTCTTATACTATAACACTTATAGTAATACAATAGTAGGTCATGATTTTACCAACTTTTTACACTACGTAATAAAAATTATATACTTAAAACAAATTTAAATCACACTACTTTTTTCTTTTTTAGTCAAACTGTAAACCATAGATCGATGTAGCGGGCAGATTTTCAAGAACTTTTGACACTGACAACCTGACAAATGAGTGTGTAATGGTGTATTATTGATTAATTGAATTTGAAATAAATAAAATTGATCATACCGTTTAGTTTGCGTAAAGCAATGTCTGACACAGAAGAAGAATATGTAAAGAACTACAACGAAGTAGCGGATGAAATTAAAAGATACAAATCAAATCCACAAACTTCTGGTATGTTTGTGTCTGGTTGGGACGATGCAGATCAAGACGTACAAGTTGTAAAGGATCCAAAAGGTTTTTTAAAAATGTTCTTTAAGACTGCATTCATTACTTTGTACTGATATAGGTAGAGCAGAATTACTCAACGTACCGTCTATATTGTTTATCTACGCCACTTGATAGGGTTAATGTCTGCATATTATATGCATACAATCAATAAAAAAAGTGAAATATATCAAAGTAGATAATAATAAATGT
The DNA here is from genome assembly GCA_018245935.1 of Agara belti belti. Lineage (NCBI taxonomy): Eukaryota > Metazoa > Arthropoda > Insecta > Lepidoptera > Hesperiidae > Agara > Agara belti. The sequence continues at coordinate 12,282 of DWEM01000256.1, forward strand.
AATTAAATTTGTTGTAAAACATTTGCAAATATTCTAACTCTAATATGTTCTTTAAAACATTCTAAACTTTTATTCCTAGTTGTTGTTAGAAAATTACAGGAAATTAATTTTACTGGAAATCTAATTAGTTCAAGCCAATGTGATATCTTTACAGATCCACACCAGATCTGTATTTTTATTTTATTTGAGTGCATAGGCGTCAGCCTTCGGACTCCAGGGTATCAGCCATCTTGTTACCGGGTATAGCTGAGCAAGTCGTTCTAGGAAATGAGAACATAGCTCCAATTGCAATGTTGCAAGCTGTCCTTTGTATTGAATTTAGTTTATCAACAGTAGTTTTTTGAGTGAGCTTCTGCACACGTAGGTCAATGTCGGGATACACCTCAAAAGTCAAAAAAGAATAAAAGATTACAGATTGGCTGACATTCAAATGCCAAGTGCTTTTTGGACAATGTTGAAAATGATAAAGCCTCATGGACTTTTAGTGGTTTTGTAATTTTATCTCAGGTTTCAGTGGTTTTTGTATCAAGCCACGTAACTAATCGCCATCTTTTGAACTAAATAATATGTTGAAACTCTAGGATTAAGTGGTATACACCAAAATTTCAACTATTTGCCTAGCAACTGTTTCATCAATCCTAAATTATATTTTTTAAATGCTCAACACAGATTTTCGAATGGCATGTAAAGTTACTTCCATGTGTTAAGACTTTAGAAAAGTTGTTATAAAATATCTCCTCTATAATTTACTTCTCTTATGTATCTTATTACCAATTATAAAACTTTATTTTATAATATTTCCAGCCAATCCATTTGATTATGTGTTGTGGGCGGCTGAACACAATGAGCTTGGAGTTTTAAAGGAGCTGTTAAAGAATCAACCTACCCTTGTGCACACTACTGATGATGATGGCTACACACCACTCCACCGTGCTGCATACAGCAACCATGTGTCTGTTATATCATACCTACTGAGTGTTGGTGCTGATGTGAAAAAAGTCACTGAAATGGGTTGGACACCTTTACATTCGGCTTGCAATTGGAATAATTATGCCGCTGCGGCAAGATTGTTAGCAGCTGGTGCTGATCCAAAGGCAGTTTCTGATGGAGGTAAATTCATCAGAAATTTTTAAGATTCTTTTATTTATTTATTTTATTATCATTTACATGTATATAATCTGAATTAATTCATATAATAAGTAATTGTGAAATGGAATTTGGGTACAGATTATAATATGTTTTTGTGATTCAAAATGTGTCATAAATATTTAACATACTCTAATGTTTATTGCAGATCAAACACCACTGCATCTTGTATCAGCAATAAGCCACTGTAAATCAACTTTGCTTATTTTGCTACTCAGAGAGGATGTAGTATATATTGTAAGGCAGATAAACAAATCAAATGAAACTCCAGAACAGTTAGCCCGTTGCCATGGAATATATGCTCCATTGTTTGAAATGGCTTCACCAGCCATATCATACATTCGTTCTTTGGAATTCACATGTAATCCATATATTAGAAATGGATAAAATTGCACTGGCATTACATTTTTAATGTAAGTCACACTTTTAAAAATAACATGTTTAAATTGTTTAGTTATAATGATAAAGCTTTAAGAAACTCATTGTAATATGATCCATTGCTTTTTTTTAAGACAAATAATACTTAACAAGTGTTAAGTACTAAGGAGCAGAATTTTATAAAAAACTTAGATTCACTGCATTCTTAGACTATATCATCTTTTATGGCTATTCGCAACTAAATGTTATGTATGCTTGTAGATACTATACGAAGATACAAATATTATAGATGATTTCTTATTTACCCTGAATGGTACTAGTTCCTTTTTGTACCAAACGGCGTTAATAATCTATTTACACTGTAAACATTTTATTTACATCGTAAGTTTAGCGGTATTAAAATGGTTATTGGAAAAATAACAGTACAAATGAAAGTACTAATATTTGTTAGAGTTTTCTTAGATGTGTTTAACGAAACAGTTGATTTGGCGACACGAAGTGTATCATATTAGTTTTAACTGTTAAATTAACTAGAAGTATGTAGTTTAGTAGTTATAACAAGTAAAACTGAATGACAAAGTACTAACGGTAATTAAATTACGCTGATAGATCTTAAAAATGGAAGATTGTTACATTATGCACTTATACCTATCTGTGTGGCACTTTCTTGCGTAATCCAATCATATATTCGTAATAATTTATTACTAATAAATAAACATACATACAGTAAACTAAAATAAAAATACCTTATTACGATTTTTATTGTGCACAATTGATCCATTAAACATAAAATTACTTAATAGAATGATATTACTATAGCAACAATGATATAAAAAATAATACATTGATTGATTATATTTTGTTTTATTTTAATCATAATACTAGAAAATACAACTTGCAAATGTTTTACTCTAAAAGTTTTACATTGCTTTTTCTTATATTATTAGTGGTTGTAGAAATATTTTATCTAAATATCACACAGCTATTTGTAAGTAATTGATTGGAAACTAATTCTTAAAAGAATAGTAGCAAATCATATATATTATTTATTATCACAAAAATCCACTAGTACCTTTTAAATAATAGAAGGGAAGGTCAGTAGTGAATATTTGTCTAAACATTTTAACACAATTTTCCAAAAATACTATTCAAAGGAAAACTAAAACTATTATCGGAGATTGTACAAAGTAAATGATGTTAAATAAAACTGAATATTCTTAATTATATATCTAAATGTATCTCTTCCATAACACTAATAGTAGTAGTAACATATTTATGGTTAATTTTCGTTTATGAGATACACATATGCAACAGCAATAAAACTGTTACTTGAAATAATTACAAATACCTTTTTTGTACTCCACAATTACATTTCAAGAATTATCATCTGTGAACTTTTTGGCTCATATTTTCAAGAACGTACATAGCACCTGATACTAAATAGGTTTCTGAATGTAAGTTTTTTAAACTGATAATTAAATTCCTTTTGTCAATCTTGTGCAGCTCTGTTAGTGTTTCTCTTTTTTGTGCTGTCATATAAGGTAGAACTAAGCATGCTAATCCAGGGCATTTACATCTCATACAATTTTTCCATATTTCATTCAAGTCATCGTCATTTATTACTGGACAAACGGGCAATAGATTCAGAGCTGTTAGGCACTTTGTTTTCTGGCGTTCGGTTAAGGGGTAGTCAGCACGTTGAAATGGAGTTAGAATAATAGCGCGCCAAGCAGTATATATAATCTTATCAAGCGGGTAAAGTAGCTGTAATAGCAAAGGTATAGTTTCCTCATATAATGTAGCTCGTAACAGAAGTGGTATAAGCTCACGTATAACTTTTACAGTGCCATACATGTGAGCCAACTTAGCCGCCACTTTTAAACCTTCAGCGTTGCTATTGGCAACTTGAATCAACTGTTTAATAGCTAGAATTTTATCTTGCATAAATGTAACAACTACCCATGGCATATCGATTTTCTCGAGATTGACAATAAAAAGCATATCTAATAGTGAACTCCAAAGAGCCTCCCTTTCTCTATTTGTTACTTTCACAGCTGTTTCAGTATCTATCAAACTCATTAGGCATTGTAGTGCTCTTAACTTTTTACATCTGTTAAAATCACTATCTTCATCAAATGCTATTCGAGATAAATAAATGGCTCCCATCTTGGGGCAAGTTGCTTTTAATATGTATTTTGCAGTAATCAAGTCTTTCGTGTCTAAACCAAACATGCTATTATTTTCCTTTTTAGTCCTATGAAGAATATTTTCAAGAATTTGTATTCGAATTGAGCTTATGTTGATATTATTTTTGTCAGCTATTTCATTGGCTGCTCGATTTACATCATGTCTTGTTATTTTATTAACAAACTGAGGATGAAGGTACAGGGCGTGTATCAGCTGAGCCGGTTCTGTTGAGAGGCGGATTAAATCATCACAAGCCCAGTCTATTTTATGAAGCGCATGACGAGTCGATAAAGAGGAATGTAGACGTTCCATTTGTTGAACAGCGCGATTGCCAGGTTGAAGGGAAGCCCAGCGTTGTGAAAATTGGTAACAAAGCTGAGCTGCTGCAACTTGATCTGCGCCTCGAGCACATCCTTGTAATACGTAAAATAGACACGCACCAGCCCACTCCATATTTGCAATGTGTTTTACGCAACGGTGCGCTATTCGTAACAAGGGCTCTTCCCGGGATATTAAGCACCATGATTCCCTTTCTTTAGGATCTATGCTCTCCTGCCTTTTACGGGACGTCATAGTTTGTTTTACAGCATTACTACAAATCATATCTTTCGCTGTCTGCATATCATTATCTAGCGACAATAACGAGACAACTGGAATCCAGTACTCGTAAGTTTCTAACGTGATTTCCGATTTTAAATTTGACCACATATCTTCTCTCATAAATAGGTGAAATGGTAGGCGGTAGTGGCCTATTTCTGGAAACATTCCTTTCACAGAAAAAAGTTCAAATTCATACTGCTTTGGAGTACTTCTTCTTTTGTAGTTTTTTAAAAAGTTTAATATGAAATATTCTTTATTATTCCGCAATTCCGTCGAAGAACTAAAAAGCAAGTGATAGATACACAAATATACTTCATAAAAGTAGGGATTTATTGAAACTAGGCACCCATGCAAAGTAACTTCACCATTTTTCCAAAAATCGTTTAGTACATCCTTGATGAAATCTTTATTTTTAATACCTTGCCATATAGTTAAACAAGTCGACAACAATTGGTTTCCATCGTTTTCCAACAAGATGCCTGGGCATCCCAAATTGTCGAGCTTTATTTTATAATTCAAATCCCAGTTACTTAGTATTGAAATCAATAATAAAGACAACCCATCATTGATAGAAATATTTAATGTTTGACACAGATCTACAAGCCGTTTAAGGGAAGTGTTGGGGAATTGTCTTAAAATGTAAAAAAGTAAGATTTTAACGTCCCAAGTTTCTTCAGTGTTCTCAGGTAATGCTATTTCAGCTAGATTAATATTAAATTTATTCTTAAGTACATAGTGCGGAGGATAGGGCATATTACTTCCTGAAACAAGATTGTATATGTCAAACGTACGACGAATCAATGGAGAAGATAGATATTGCATAACAACTGGAGTCAATGCATCCGAATGCCCTTTTAATGTGTCTATAATCCAGGAATTTTCCTCCATTGTACCACTATCATATAAAGTAAGAAGCAAATTTGTAACAAGAATTTCATCCAGTTCTTGGGCTGCGACTACTTTCGTTAAAAGTTTTTTACACATTCTGTTTCTCGTTTTGAAAAAGCAATCAGATAAATTATTATCTCTTAAAATAACTCGAGACAATGCATTTCCTGTTAATCGAATTGGAACAAAATCACTTTTTATGGTAACAGTGCTTAAATCAAATTCTATATTATATGCTGTTTCTACATAGTAATCAATTAAATAATTTAGTGCTGGCACTGATGACATAGGTAGAAATAGATAGTGAAAGTTCCATGCTACAGATAAATTAGTCATAATTATATGTGAGTTAACGAGCGATTTTAATATTGCTAAAAGCTCGATCAAATAATGTAAATGCTCCTCTACGCAATTGAATATCAATTGGGACATAACTTCACATGCCTCTAATAAAAGGGTAGAGTTATGACCGTCTTTAAATTGAAATAGAATTTCTAAATTGTTTTTTTTTCTCGGATTTGTTACTACAAATTGTTCAATAAAAACGCGAACTTCCTCTCCAGCTGCCATTTTACGCAATAATATTAGGAGACTTGAATTTCGAGATAAAGTTTTACGTAATAACTTATGTACACATCCTCCGCGTCCAGAGCTAGCTGTAGTTCCATCTTGTTGTTCCCAATTATTTGCTTCGTCGTTTCGAATTTTTTCCTTACAAATATTATTCACATTTAGTGTTATATTGTAAGAGTTTTTTAAATGATACAAATTTTCAAGCTCTTCCATCAATTTTTCATCCACTGCTTTTGTCCCTCTAAGCAAATCTAAATAATTTCTTTCTATTGTAGGATTTTTGCTTTTCCTATTAATTATCTTTTCATATTTATTCACAATAGTTCGTAACAATACTTTCCTGTTAATATTTGATAAACTTTTGAAATAGTCTAATGCAATGTTAGTGTCGCAGTCTTGCAGGCATTTGTCGACGTACAATAAATGCGCGTAATCTGAATATTCAGTGACAACAGTTGTTACTACTTTTAAATCATTTAAATCAATTGCAGGAGCATTAATTATTTTATGGATAACTATTATATAATTAGTAAAAGTTAGCGGAAAATTGTATTTCTGTAGTACAACTTTAATCCTGGCATAGTTTAGTTCCATGTAAATTTCTTGAGCAATAGCACGATCTGAGTCCGTTACAGTAAAATCGTTATTAGCGGATGCTGCAGCTTCAATCGCTATATTCAGGACAGTATCATTCCAAGGCACTTCTAGAACTTTCAAAACTTGGAGCAGACATTCAAGTTTATTACTGGGTGAGCGAAAAGCATTAAGCAATATTTGCAATCTGTGTCCATCAACACATCCTCCGCTACTAGCTGCTTCACTTTCTATAAAAGAACGAAGAGCATCATCTAATTCAAATTGATATCGGGCTGCAAACGACGGTAAACTTCCTTGCAAAAATATCTCAAGATCTTCTGTATAGCATCGGCGTAACATAATAAGTCCCACTTCAGTTGGAGTTTGAGAACTGAGTTCACTCAATAGCATGTTAATTTTGTGTTTTTCTTTTAACTCCATAATATAATTTATATGGTCTTTAAGTACATCTAAATCATCAATCGAAATTGGTCTTAGTGATATGGTTTTCAATGACTTCTCCAAAACGATAGTAATTTCTTCAATAAACTTTAAACCTATTTTTGGCCAATATGTTGATTGTTCTAATAAAAAGAGTCTATTTGTAGTCCATTTCACAAATATATCTATATAAAATGGGTTAACATCTAAAAGAGGGGGGACAAAATTACGAAACCAGATAATTAAACTGCCTATCTTAATATTTAATGGAATGGCATTTAGAATATTTTCAATATCTACTAGATTAATGGAAAGTTTCATTTCTGAATATTTTAGCCAACAAATGGAAGCTAAATCTAAATCACTTTTTGATATGAATAATACACAAAGCTCTATGAAACTAAGATCAAATAAATTTATGTTGTCGTAACAATTATTTCCCCTAAAACAAATATATTCTAACAAATCAATTTTTATCATCACATCAGCAAATGATTTCGTGAGGTTATTATCTTTTGTTGCAAATACTTTTTTTTGAAGTAAAAACAACATAGACTTATATGTTAAATTATGCTTACAGAGTTTCACAGCATTATTGATCAAGAAAGCATAATCTGTTATATTGTTGAAAAGCATCTCTAATTGTGGTGTTAGTTGAACCTGATTTTTTGAAGTTGTGGTCACTTCTTCTACCATTGACTTCAACTGAAGCTTGAGTGTTTCTTGAGTTGACATTGTTCGAGTGGAGGTAATGGTACTGTCATGGTTTAGTTGGTTTTCACACTGTGATGGCATTGCACAGCATAAATGTACCTGTAAATTTTATATTTATAATGCACATTACAGTTATTTATCATCATCATAGTAGGCAGAAAGCATCGAGTGCCAAATATCTCTGTTATTACAGTTATTTAACTATTATAATCTATCAGTTAATGATCTATCCATTTAATAGCAATATTCTGCTGCACAGCATAAAGTCCATGTAGTGCTGTTCTGGTTGCAGATTTCAACAGATCTATAAAGTTAAGTGACTCCAGATGTGATTGGACATAGACTAGCTGCTGCTAGTAGCAAAATCTAGGAGCATTTCTGTGTGTTGGACGGCATTTTACACAGTTGGTGCCAGTTACAGTTATTCAACAATCTGTATATCATTATAGGACACCTGAAAAGCAGTTTTCAAACATGCAACATAGATTGACCACTATTTTGAGGAGTATGCTCGGGACCTCTGCATTTGCAGGAGAGATCTGAGCCCAGATGTGAAACTTAGAATGGTAGCCGCCAAATTTCAATTACAGACACAAATTGGATTGCAATGATGCAAGATAGCACATTTACGCTTCATAAACTCCATTTTTTCCATAACTTCCTTTCTTTCCTCCTTTGACAAAATAAAAAACTCTTACCTCTTTGTTATTCCATAGTAAGTAATAGAAGACATTGTTATAACTTTCCAATGGATAGCAGTGAGACATCTCAATTTCAAAGGTATATGTGATATGATAATTTGTTAAGTTTAATATCCACATTTGAGTTTCGCTGCTAAGAACAGCCATGTCGCCCCATGGAACAACATATTCCACATCGTTTTTTATATGCATAAAATCCACGACACCAGTTATGGGACACTTCAATCCAATGTTTGTTTTATTGGGAAAAAAATTTAATCCATTCGAAAAAATACAGTTTTTACTCGAGTCGTTGTAAGGCTGATAAGATTTTTGCAACGTAACAGTCTCTGCGTTCGAATCCATAACAAATTTTGAGATTAAATCTTCACCAGTGAATGGTGCGGCCAGCCGTTCTCCACTTTCACTGATTAAATACAAATCTTTTTCGTGTATTAAGAATTGACGAATTTTGTAATTTGCGTAATTATTTATGGTTATCTTCAACTGCAATCCTTTAGAAATATCGATAACGATAATCTCTGATGATTCGAAGGCAAGCCACAGCATTTTATCATGTAAAATGTAACTCTTTACTTCTTTCTCAAAGAAGTAATTCTTGTCGTGCACACCATCATGATCTTTATCCGATAGATTTAAAATACAAATATTATTTTTATCTTCAAATAATATAACATTCGGGTAAGAAAACAGTGCTTGTATATTACTAGGACTCGAAACTTGTAGTTTTTTAACACATATTTCTTTTATGAACATCTTCTACACTTAATGAAGGTAATGTTATTGCTTAATAATAATACATAAAAATATGTAATAGAAAATAATGCTTAAATGATCACAAAATACAAAAATAAATTGCTTACAAAAGTTCGACGCAGGCAGTTATGATATTTATCTGTCAATTTTGAATTTAAAATTCAAATCTTAATAACGTGTAATATGATGAAAATCGCATTATACAGCCAAAAAAATATCATTATTTCATTACGTGAAATAAAATCCTTGGAAGTTTTTGTTTAATAACAACAACACATAAAAAGTCTTAGTTTCTATAAAATGATGATTTATTATATGGTATATCGTGAAAGAATCCGGTTTAGATG
>DWEM01000257.1:0-21576 GCA_018245935.1 Agara belti belti
AAGTATCCTAGGAAATTAAAATGCTGCCCAAAGCTACTATTCCACGCGAACGAAGTCGCAGGCAAAAGCTAGTAATGCATATGTTGTTATGTGTTATACTTGAAAGTATTTACATATAATTTGATATTGAATTATGAGGCAAAATTTGAAAAATACGCTATATTGTCTATTTGATGACCCACAACTGGGTAATGCTATACAAATAAAGTAAAAACATAATTTTTACATTAACACATTTAGCTACAATACTTGTCCTTAAATAATACGATTCGGATTAATTTAAATTTTGGACTTTCTGTGAAATCAGGTTAGCATTATACCTAAGTAGCAATTACACAAATTGTAGCTTAACTAACCAAGTAATCACCTAGCGTGCCGAGCGAAACAGGTGTTTCTGGCAAAAAGGGTTCGCTCAACCAAACTCATTGTGTATAGCAGACCGTTTCTTAACTTTACGAACCCCTTTCAAATCGGGCTCCAATTACTGGGTCCTTTAAAGTACCCCCATAAAATTGAACTGCACTTAGAATTGGAGTTCCTAAAAAACAAATTTACTTACACCTATGTACATTTAACTGGCACAAAGTGAATACGACCATTTTATAAACTTACTGCAAATTTGTAAAAGTTTAGCTACTGACTAAATTTGTTCCCTCTCATGTTCAATTTATTTCATTTTACTTACGAAGGGTGTAACATAATCTCTAACAATTCGCGAAAAGTCTTCGTTTCTCGTCCTCAGTTGTTTGCAATGAATAAAATGAATACCTACTGCGATCTAAGTGCTTTAAAATGAACAATTGTATACGGTTATTGGCAATAAATCAGCCTGTATAGTCGTTTTGGATAATGATTAGTCATTGAATAGTTAATAAAACGGTACAGTATATCTGATTTAAGTCAATCTAAGCAGATAAATTATTGAACGATCCAACGTCATTAATGTGCTGAGGATTATGAAGCTGACAACACGAATGCAATGAAACAAAGCAACGTGAAGGCGGTTTATTTCGATATCAAAATAGTTATTTCATTTCATGACAACACGTCGCTTAAATCTTATTACCCATTACCTAAAGTTGATTATCGTACGACTGACGCGCAAACGTCTGTTGTAACAACAGTAAACTAAAATAACACAATGGGCACTACAAACTCTACCATTTACGACTTTGTTTCGTGGAATTAACAATTTAGCAGAGCAGTAAACGCTCACGCGAACACACTATAATATAAGAAAACATTTTTGTTATTTACGTATCGTAAGCTCATAACATCAGCAACATGTTATTGAGGAATTTTTTTATTCCTGTGAGCACGGCCTTAACTTGTTACATATTACACGACATTACAAACTTACAACAATGTTGATTAAATTAAATATTACACAAAACAGTTTCACAATTAAAGAACCATAGACATCGTTGTACACAGAACCGAGAAATATTTATATAAAAACTAGCTTTTGCCTGCGACTTCGTTCGTGTGGAATAGTAGTTTTGGGAAGCATTTTAATTTCCTAGGATACTTTTATTGCAAATAATACAGATACAAACCGCTTCACGCGAAGTCGCGGGCAAAAGCTTGTAATTAATATACCCTATATTGATACTGATCAATGTAGCATTCAAGTGGTGAAAGAATTTTTGAAATCGGTCCAGTAGTTTTTGAGCCTATTCGTTATATACACACACACACACACACAAATCTGTCCTCTTTATAATATTAGTATAGAAGAAGAATGTTATTATGAAGATTTTTTCAAAGAAATATGTGTACAGTTTCAGATTCGGGTTACACAAACAAAATCCACGCTTGGAAGTAAGATGGAAGCGAACTGTAAGCGTACAAATACAGCAAATCTCGTTGGAATCTCTCTCGTTTCCCACTTCCCAGGAGTACCGCAAGTGTTAGCCTATTACGATAACAGTTATTCGCCGCTCGTGAGCTACCAAATAAGCGTACTGTAAGCGGCTTACAGACTTTCGCAACATTTTTCTCGGGACCCAGTCACGGAGCCGACGATATCGATGGTCCACGAAAAGCGAGTTGAGAAATATGCGATTCAATTTATATCCGCACACAGTCGAATGAGATTGAACAACTTAACTCAGACAAAATGTTAATATAGTCTGAAATTAACACGACAAAATTTAAGGTAACTTAAGCAATTTTCACGGCCACTGATTCAATAAAGCATTTATTTGGCTGGCACTTTTTTTCTTTTAAAAGCAAAATAGGAATGAAATATTATTTATTATACTCTTAGTTTTTGCCGTGGAAATAACATTCTGCGTAATAAAGTACACTTTTCCTCGGATAAATTAATTTGAAGCAGCGCACCTAATTAAAGTTATAATACAATAACATGTTTTAATGATTCAATTCAATTACGAAATTGTGTAGACCTGTACTATTTTTTCTCATATCATAAAAATATATATGCTTCATCGAATTCAAGAAAAAAAACCACTGAATTTACTCTACTGTGACTCTGACGTCAGCACTGTAAATGCGACGTCGATTATTGGCATAGCAACCGCAATTGAGGAAGCCAGTCCACTCTCGAGTATTACTGGCAATCTTCTTGTAATCTACGGGACCGTGCGGCTATTTATATGTTTCATGCTAGATGAAAAATAATTAAAATCGTTTTGAACACCCAATAAGCACTCACTAACAATATCGTTTTTATCACTATAAAGAGACTAGAAAGCAAAGTTGTAATGATATAAATAGTTAACGCTTAGAACTTTTGGGTACATCTTCTCAAATTTAAGATGGCTATGTATGTGGTTGTGAAGTCTACCAATCCGCACTTGGCCAGCGTGGTAGACTATGGCCCAAATCCCTCTCAGTGCGAGAGGAGACCCGGCCCAGCAGTGGACCAATAACAGAAACCCAAAAAAATGGTGTATCTGATATAACCTGAGAGATGTATCTTATTATACATACCTATTAACTACCACTTCTATTTATGGGAGTCGTTTTGCTATATTTTTATTGCAAGTTGATGGCTTAATTCCAAAGTGAGTAGCCTACTCATATTTCTTTCGTAATTGCAATGTCAACAGTGGCAGAGAGTAATTAATTCATGCTAATGTAATTCCGAAGATAATGTCACCATTCGTGACATGTGGATACTTAAAACGACGGGAATATAATTAATTGGCAATTATAGTTGGGTTACAACTTATTGAGTTAATGAAATAATGATACATCAAAGGGTTTTTATAATTAATAAACTCTCACCCATAAAATTGGTTAAAATAGAGTTAAAAAGACTGTATGAAAATTTTAATTAGATGGTAGAAAATTTTGATTAGATAGATTCATAACAAAAATAAAACCATATAATTGCGATTAGTACAAATAAGCAAATCAAATTGTCGCAGAATATATTACAGAACTGAAACATTCGGTTAATGCGAGGAAAAATAATAATCAGATTTAATTACACAATGAAATTTATCAGCGTCATGAATTTAAATGGCTACATTTAACCAATTTTATAATTTATTCATAATGGTCTTAATCAAGTGTAATACAATTTTCAGCAGTACCTACGTAATTGAGATTCGTAAGTTGTTTTTCTTACGTCATTTTAAATATCTTCATGTTTTAATTTGTTATGTACGTCTGCCGTAATATTATTGCTCGGATTATATTACTAAATATTTAAATTTTCTGATATTAAATTGATACAAATTTGAATACTATTCATTTGGATCATGCTCGTACTTAATCGTGTAAGATGTATAATTTTCATTCGCAAAATATATTGCAAAATTCATATACGAGTATTTTGAGGCAAGTGTGAAAATGATTTAAATCGATTTAACTATAAAGTTACGGGTAGTCCGGCTAATGCTACTTAATACGATAGGATGGCTTTAAATTTAAATTATACACACGACTAACTGAGAGATACTTACATAAGAATATGATAATACAGTAGAAAATTATCCCATACACACAGTTTGGTACTTCTAGCGGCGAATTTTTGGATACCAAGCCAAGTCCTTTCGCGTACCTGGAAAACGACAATAAATAATCTCTTATTGTTCCGGTTTTTGTACGGATAAGTCGTTTGGCTCGTTTTAACTTTTTCGCAATCGGATGTTTTAAAATTGCTAGAGCAAGTTTCGTCTGCCGTGAACTACTGGGGCATTTTATTTTGTTAACATCATTACTCCGAGGATAAAAGGAACCTTATTTTTAGTCTGTTGCGACAGATCACCCACTATTAAAATCCGACATGAGACGTTTTTTTCATATTAAACTTTTAGAAACACACAATCTTTAAACAAAAGTGTAATCCTGAAATGACATTCGAAGTAAAACTCTCGGCGAACTTACTTAGAAGTGAGGACTCGAGAGCAGCTCGCGTGTTCAGAGATATCACATAAAGCTTTGTAGCCGGGGCGCGCTTCCGCCGCCATCTCCACATACAAAGCGTACGTAGACACCAACACACCCACGACGGCTGTCGCTATTACAACACGGTTCATACCTTTAGCTTTCATGATCTCCTGGTACTGCGAAGCAAGGAAGTGAGAGTGCATAAAATGTTAAATTATTTACAGCCATTTTTAATTTAACTTTTTTAAATAGCTAAGTCTTTGGGTAAATAATAAAAATAATGAAAAACTTAAAGTTGTGTATAAAATATTGTTCATAGACATTACAATTGTGTACAGACCACATTTACACAAACGTGTTTAGTACACCCAAAAACGAGAACACACTCTTTGAAAAAAAAATTAAATATTCGTACTTATTTAAAAATATATTAATAGTGTCAAAATTAAATTAGGCTGATCATAAGTGAACGTTTTCATTTACATCGATTACATTACATGTTTACGTTTGACAGGTATTCGACAGGCGTTAAAAACTGCGTAAGAGATAATTATCATCATGACACGAGTAATTATCAAGTACTATTTTAAAGAAAACATCTCTATAGGACACTGAACCTGTCGCTATTATATTCATCGCGGTGGGTACAAAACCGAGTGGTTTTATTGGCGTAATTAATTGTACTTATTAATTAACCCTATATCCGTTTCTTCGTCATCGTAAATTATTGTACGAATATTATCATTGTTTCAAAATGAATTGTCCTCATAAGGAAAAATTTATAAGGGATATTAAGTAATGTTAAAGCGTACATTCGAAACGAGTACGGTATAGAAATAAAGTCAAAAGAGCTGCTCTGCCGATCTATTTGTCACACGAGTGTACCACACCATTCAATCTTCCCTCCATAAGAATGAAACACATTAAAACTGCTATGACGATTTTTCGATTCAAAATTGAACATATTGTACGAAATAATTGGTTAGTGGCAAGCAAAACGTTTATTAAAAAGTAATGACACATTTACGCACTAAAAATTAAAAATCAAGATAATCAACAATTACAATACGTGTTCATGCCGTTGATAAGTAAAGCAACATACTATTATCAGATATAAGTATGTACATTGAATATTGGCCTGTGCCCAATAAAGACAAATTCCAAACTGACATGTGTAAAATTTTGTAATCGTTATTAAAAATTTTTTTTGTTATATTGGCTAACATTTGCGCTAGGTAATAATTTAAAACAAATTATATTAATATGTATTACCTTTTCTTATCAATGTTGGAAATGATGATTGTAGCCGTGTAAAAATTAGAATCAGCAGGTTAATTCAAATAATTTCGTGCATAGTGTAACAGTAGTGGATTTATTTATGCGTGTAATGCACAATGATGATTTGTTTTATACAAAATACATTTAAGACACGAGTTGTCTCGTCGATAGCACGTCGGCGACTGATACGATCGTGTATTGATTGTATAAGCGCTCACCCATAAATAACATTTTAAGAACATTAATAATTTATGAGCTTGTCCATACAGCAATTAAAATGACTGAAGCCAGTAACATGTTGCGCTTAATTAAACATAATTAAAACAAAACCGGCAAAGCTGATGTCGCGTAGGTTACATATAGGTACATTGTAAAGCTACAAGTTTTTATTGTAAAAAACGAACTTTTGTATTATTGAATAATATACGTAATAAATGGTAGGTGAAAAAAAGATAATTATTAGTAACAAGGTAAGTACTATTGGTTCTTCAACCTGATCTATTTTTTTCTTATTTTTATATTCAAATAACACTTTACGTTTATGACGAATCCTCTTTTAAAATCACTTGTTAGAAAAAAGGATCGAGAAAAAAATGAAAAACAAACCTATATTATATCAAACACAAAGCCGAACAACGATCACTAAAACATATATGACCTTCATGAAGTGAATGTATCTAGCTTATAATTAATAAAACAATTTGAATTTGAATTCCCATTTTTCTGTTACATCATATAGATACGATATAAAAATCAGATAACTGAATTTATGTTAGCAAAAGAGCTGGATGTTATTTGCCTACGGTTCGCATGCGAAAGCATCAAAAATCCCTATTTCTGCCAATAACGAGCATTGCCTGCAAGTTGTGTTCCGGTTTAGGTGTTGTAGTATGCAAACACACACTAAGACTAAAGGCGTTCAACGAGTACCAAGGCAACTATGCTTGGACTCAGATTGAACTTCAATTACATTACCAAGTGAATAAGTAGATACGTCTATTATAATACCTACCTTAATTTCAGGCGATCCGTATTACTAATTCTATTAAAAAAAACTAAGTTTGAAGACCCTGAATCTGAATTTCTTGGTGTTTTTGACAAAACAAAAAATTATATCACATTTTATACGTCTGTCGTATTTATGAAAAAACTGAAAAAGTCGAATCAGTAATAGCTATGATTCTGATTGTTTGTTGTTTCATTGTACAATGTAACAAAAAAACAACGACACGACTTGGTGGCGATGAGCATTATGGGGACTATCTACTACTAAAAATCTTTTTATTACGTGAAGAGAGCAGCAACCGAGCAGGCAGCAGTCACGATAAATCGCTGCTGCCCAAAGACATCTGCAACCAACCTCGACTAAGACTATAGGAATGGGACTGTTAGTGTAAATTCAGTTAGTAATAGGTGTTAATAAAATTTACTTGGTACGTAATAATACGTAATAAATCATAGCTCTATGTATTAATAATAAAAATTCGCATATTCATTCTATTCATATAAAAAAAGAAAAAGACAAGATCATAAAGAGCAGTAACTCTCAGTTTAAGACAAAAATTTAAAAAAGTAATGTCCATTAAAATTGATTAGTGAACGAATGGCAAATAAAGTACCTATTAGAACAGTCTCTACTTTCTCAAAATGCTCAGAAAGACTGCCCGATAGCCTCCAACACAGTACAACGTCTATACCTATACTTTCGGTAGGTATATGCCTAATTAAAATAACTCAGGGTAACTAATTACGGAAGCGCTTATTAAAATGTTACGACTTATTAAAATATTAAGACTAAATTTAGTTGGTATTTCTTAATTAATTCATTTATGACATAAGCACCAAGTCCAGAACTATTTTTAGTTATTTAAGATACCTACTTTTATGACACTAAAATAAATACATTCGAGTACCATATATTCAATTTATATTGTTGCTCTATTATATTGTCATATGTATTTGGTATGAAATAATTTTACTGCTAAACGAAAAAGTTGTTTTTATTATAATATTTCATTAAACATTTGCAACACGAATATATTATAACGCAGGGCCTAGATGTGATATTTACAAGTCAACTCAAGTACAAATACCTGCAACCTTCAAAAGAAACATTTAATTTCAAGTGTCGTTATTCGGAACGCATCTTAACGTGAAACGTCAAATCTGTACAATGTAATAACTTCACTTTGGAATAGTTGTTTTCGTTATGTGACATTACAGTATTTTTTAACACGAAGCATAAACAACACTATAGAACGAGCGGTCTCTGTGTCATTTGCTGGAATACAAACAAAGCAAATAAAGTGTCTCTCACAAAATTATACCAACATAAGAAAAATATCAACTAGGTATGTTTAAATAAAAAATAAAGGCTATAAAGCAAATTACTGAATTTAAAAAATTTCTTGTTGCAAGTATTTTAAGAATTGCTTTTTCTAAAATTTCTGAACTTACGTGATTTTGCAATAACTAGGTCAACTTAATCTTGTAGTTTACGATATAGAAAGAGACATATGTACGGAGACGAAGAGCAAAACCGAGCGCCACATTGCCAATGACGCCCCATCGCGGAATGTATTGTTCGTTATGTTGGCAGCTCTGCTTTAGTTCACCATCGCGACCGCAACGCAGCGTTGGCGTCGTGCAACACCTTTCATTGTATTGACTATTGACTGATTCTGAACACAGAGAATAATGTATAAACCTAATTTATCGTTTTATTGTCTTAGTTCTTGTTAAATTATATTGTAGTATATCTTAGTTTAAGTGTAAATATGCCTCCGTTTACGTAAATGTGAAAGAAGACAGCCCGTCGAGTGCTACGCGGCCATTTTACTTGCAATGCGGCAACGGTGTACGATCCGCCATTGGAAACGGCCAGTGTCTTTTTCTGAGTGCAAGATTCGTATCCTGCCGATTTATTCGGTGTAGTAATATCGGATAACCATGAGTGATATAAGTGTAGTGCGGACTTTAGTGTAGTGAGGCACGGTGGTCGGGTGATTTGAATAATGTGCGAACGATGGAAAACGAAGTGAAGCAGCGCAATCAGAGAAACAGGCGAAGGGAGAGGGCACAGCGCATGCAAGCACAGCGTGAGAGTAAAGTTAAGGATGGGGACAGTGGCGAGGATGAGTCTCCGGCGCGAGAGAAACCTCCTCGTCCTCCTGCCCGGAGAAAGAAGTCCAAGGAACCCCTTGGCGAGGAGGACATTATTGATGGATTTGCTATAATGGCATTTCGCACCTACGAAGATCTTGAGGTAAGTTATATATATCATGGTGATCAAATTTACTTAGCAATGATGCGAGCTAAATAAAACCTTTGTTACTGTATTATTTCCTACAAACCATCTAAGAAGAGGCACCCATTTTGTTTGTTTATATACTTACATCTCTAGCCCGGAAACTAAAATTAGATATAATTTACATTCTATAAATAATATTTTATTATTCGGTAAAAGATTCTGAAGAAACTACTGAATGTTATCGTTCATATAGTTTATATAAATCAATATGCGTTATATGTTAATTATGGCCAATATTCTGTCTCTTTCTTTTTAATATATATTGCTTTATATATACTATATTACATTATATTATTCAGAACCTTACTTCATCGTATGTGTATTTCCATAAAATTACACTGTAAAATTTGTTTGGATGTCGTCTCGGAAGTGCATTGACCTATTGAATGAACCCCAAGTGCCTATATTACCAGTTGAAGTAAATATCAATTTTCTGAGGCATTAGTGAAAGTACATTGTAGTTTTTGACGGAGTGGGTTTTGTGTACAGTTAAGCATAGTGCATTGCATTACGTGGTGTTGATCGGTACACACACAGGTAGTTATAGTATATAGGCACGTATTATGTGGCGAGCAGCTGACGAGCGCGGCGCCTGGCGGAGCGCGCGCCACCGTTCTCGACGGCAAACTTGCATCCGCGGTCTCCCACTAAGTGTAATTTTGGTCTAAGTGGCTTTCGCTCGTTTGTACTCATTTAACGCGCCGTCCTCCACTGACAATATGATTTGAACGTTGAAGGCTCATATGTACATAATAAAACTACATTCCTAGCTATCGTTCGCCGTCTAGTATGGTTGTGGCGAAAGGCTCGTGGTTTAGAGCTCGTTCGAACCGAGAGCGTGTATGTTATAAGCTGAACAGGTTCCTTTATTCCTATTTAATTCGCCATATGCGGTGTACGACTTTTATGCAATTTCTGCTCACAATGGCTGTAAGTTAATTTTCTTTGTATAACAGGTTTTACGGAAATTACGCCAACGAATCCACTGACATATGGCAAATAAACCTGGCAGTGCTGTTTCATAAAATATTGAACATAACAATTACTGTATT
Organism: Agara belti belti; assembly: GCA_018245935.1. Lineage (NCBI taxonomy): Eukaryota > Metazoa > Arthropoda > Insecta > Lepidoptera > Hesperiidae > Agara > Agara belti. The sequence goes on from DWEM01000257.1 coordinate 10,003, forward strand.
GGTGTTAACGCATGAATGGAGGCAGGCCATGTGTTTACAATTATTTACCTGCTGCCATTGTGTAATGTGATGTACCTACAATTATTGAAAGTCCTTTTTGGAGAAGGTCTGCCCTTTACATGTGTGTTTGCGTGTGCTTGGGTGGGTGCGTAAATATGAATTTTCTTTCGTTTTTCCGTTATTACATTGCACTTTTCTATTACTTATATTACGTATTATTGATTATTTATTGCTAACTAATCAAAATACGTTTGAATAATATTTCTTTGCTATGATGGTTATCAATCTAATCTGTACATATAGGATAAACTTTTAGGTTTACGTGTATTTTGTTTACTTACGTAAATGTATAGCTAATATTATATTGGTAATGCTTGATACTTATTACGCTTGCGATTTTACAACCTAAATATTAATTCATGTACCCATTTGTAGATTCGTATCCACAAAAATCGTATTAAAACGTTAAGTCATTACCGTTGTGTTAACAACCACAGAAACATCACATATTTTTGCATTAACGATATTGGTTAGGATATATACGATGGCTTTGTATTATTTTACGTGATGTTTTTTATCGTAAGTTTCATTGACAACAGAATTTATCATCGACTTGTAATAGAAATCAAAGTATTTCTGTACTGTTTGTATTTTTATTTCGCTACGCTGCGATGTAAGAAAAGTTGAGACGATTTTATAATATGATGCCGAATAATGGTTTCATAATTTTATATGTAAATTCCGTTAGGCTTCGTATCTAAGGCCATTATTAAAATTGATTCTAAGCAACCAATCTATTAGAAACTTGTAATAGAGACCGTATTATTAATTTACGATGGACAAACGTTTATTCATCGCCAAGACTGTAACAATGCGATCCGTGCTCCTAGAGTCGTATTATTAATTTATTACACTCGTCGACTCGCAATAAAACATCTTCATTTAACGCCTTACAATATAAACTGTTTTCTAAACACAAACACATATATTAGGCCTCGTATATTATGAACGTGACGCAATTACGAAATATAATTGTATACGTATACAACGTCTGTGCGTGTACGTACTTTGTGTAGTGGCCATAAAGTAGTTTATGGATTGGAGCTGTGAGCTTATGCAATTGTGTTTCGTGCCCACCACGGTGTAATTGCCGCGATGGACAGGCGATCCGGAGCGATACTAGCGTGACCGTGTCATCTGTTACACTAGGGCTGCTGCTTTGAAAACGACCGATTAAGCCAATCATACAGAATGCGATGACACGGAAACTATTACCCACGAACATTTTGTCGAGAATGCATGCCCAAGATATAGGTATAACATACTCATTATATGGCAACAACCGTTGTATATGTTACAGACGTGTTATACCTTAAATATACGCTTAACATAACACTAAAGTGATGGTAATTCATCCCTAGAACATATCGCTTTTCAATTGACTCGAATACATAAAGCCTAATCATTCACCTAATTATTCTAATTACAGTTATAGTCGGATATTGTAATATAATAAATTTGTAACTTCAAATTGTAGAGATTAACGTCAGTAGCGATAGCAAAATGAGTGTAAAACGAAACTAAATTTTATACGAAACATTATTTATTACAAAGCCTAAAAATACCCCAAACAATAATCAACCCTAACGTTGCGGCCTACTGTAAAGACAATAAGTACAAGGCTAATAGTTTTCCCACGATACTCTCACCACCCGATTTACGTCGAGCACCAAAGCGAATAATGCAAAAGAACAAATAGAAAGAAGTAAGCGCTCGCCACCGTCCCGAGCATACTTCCGCGCGACATTGTCTTAATTACAAACATTTTCTGTACATAATTAAAATAATACGCAATTTATTAACTTTGCAGTTATATAAATAAATTTTAATTAAAGTCGTGGGAGCGTAAAATACAAATTGTTTATTGTTTACACAAAAAGTTAGACGTCGACGTTTGAGGACGACAACTAAAATTAATAAGTTGAATGTGACTGTTACTGCGCTGACTGGGGAACGTAAACTTAACTTATTAAAATGAAATGTGAGCATGTTCAAAAATAATTTGAAAAGTTTGACAAGTCCCGTCTACCTGATAAGCGTTCGGCGAAGATTGAATCTGGCATGACGAAGTTTTCAAAACTCGTGGCGTTTTTGTCGTAAATCATTATTTTATTACGTTAATATTTCAACAGATCTAGCTTAATCCGTCCCGTCGACGGTCATTAAATACTGCTGCTATTTAAATATACTGACGGTGATCTCATCTGATTAAACTCATATTATTGGGTACTCTAAATAGATTTTATTACCGCATTTAATTTACAGTTGCGTTTATCGTGGCATAAGTAAATAAACACCGTGAATAAATAACGAACAATACTATTCTTTTTTTTTAATATTAAGTCTAAATAAAAAGTAATATATTTGTATATCTGCGTAATTCGTGACCTCTCTGCTGCACTAGATTAACAGAAAATGCTCTCGAGTCGGCCGCGAAACTCTTGGGTTAAAGAAAAGATTTTCAAGCTGCATTTTACCAGCCGGGCACTCGAAATCACTCCTACCCCTCCCCACTTCTCGAATCTAGTTGAGCTATCCGCACTCGCCACCCTCGCCCAGTGTAGCCGTGAAGGTCAGTAAGCGCGATTCAACAAAAAAAAATCCAATAGGAAATGTTTTAACTATTGAATGCATTGTACGATATTTCGAATACGAGAAAGGAAAACGAAACGAAGGTTTGATATCTACAATGTTACTGTTTATAAATAATGTGTGCGGTTATTACGCCATAATTTATGTAATCGTCTCGGCAGTCTCCCGAAACCGGCGTGTTTGTATGACCAGAGTGATGAATGTAAAGAGAAGCACGTTAGGTCTGCAAGCATAGATGTTTGGCACTCGGTGCTCTCTGCGTACCCCTCTTAGGGACTTGGCGTAACGGTTTAATAATAGTAATAATTTATGTATTATATTCCATGGTACGTTTATCATTAAAAATGGTTATCGTTTAAGTTTTATCATGACAACTCATGTCAGCACTATGTTGTAGTGTTATTCAATGGGCTAATGGAATTGATTGAAATAATTTTACACGTATCGCACGACCGGCGCCTCGCCGTGACCTACATTGAAAAATGTACCTTAATGTGTTAAACGAAAGGTCACGTCTCAAACGGCAATGTGCGGCGGCTTGAAAGTCGAGTATAAAAGAGGTGGATCTTTATGCCGCTGTAGGCAGACGCGTAACAGCTGCTTACACTTGCCCGACTCGCTTCAGGCACTTGCGTGTGCTTATACAAAATCAATATCGCTTTAGAAGACGAGCTGCGGCGGTTGGGAGCAGCGACCGACTGTCTCGGTGCCTCTAGACACCCCTTTAACTCGTCCCCTTCTAGTATTCCCTGGAGCTTAATGTTAGCACGCTCTGACACAAATACTTACCTGGCGAAAGTTTAAACCGCTTCCATCCACTTTTATTACCTTTTCACGCGTACTTTTACAACGTTCGCTACTTACTACTTCAGTGTCAACAACAATAAGATTCTTTTCACAAACAATGCCGCTGTAATACGGAAAGTTTTATGCGCTTCGATAGACTGTGAACCTTTGCGGATCATCTTTTATTGTACCGTAGTCACTATCAAATTGGTTTTCGATTTATGTTTTGAGATTTTGATTCAGTCCTTGTAATTTCGATCAATTCTCCTTACTCACAATTCCCGTAAATACTAAATAACTAAAACTGAATTCGCGTTTGTGTAAAAGGTGAAGCAAAGGAAATAATACAGTAGAAACGTATATTGTAATTAAATAATGACGTAAATAAAATAAATACAATATAACATTAATTATGCTTAATGTAATTGACACCGAAAATTTTTTTAAATAATATTATGACAAAGAAAAATGAAGTACGTTAGTCCTTTTAAATCCCCTTGTCGTCGCTAATCGGAATATATACATCATATATAATTTTATGCAAATTCCAATATAACTTTAATGATCTCAACTGCTGACAGATAAAATATTCATTTTAGTCACTGGTCACTTGTGTCGCAAGCTATATCATAAATTATTTATTTAAAAGTTACTGTTACACCATCTTGTTCATTATGTCCTCTAATGTATGAAACATAAAATAGTCTCTTCATTACATAAAAGTCTAGACTTGAAAGACGGTATTTTGTTCTCTTGGTCAGACAAGTCTCCGTATACATATATTGAATTGAACAATTATATAAAATGAAAAGTTAGACAAATATGCTTCCTGTGTTCATTTGAAGAAATACATAAGCAGTAATAATATCTAGACGCAATGTTGCACACAGTCATCTGATTCCGAACACTGTGTGGCAACCAGATGGATAATAAACAACATTATAGAAAGTTCAATATACATACTGTTACACTCAGATACTGGACAAATATTCATGCTTATCGCACAAGTATAAGTCCTTGTATCAGAATCAAACCAGAAATGGTTGATCACCAGTTACATTCACTAAACATTAAAGCAATGGGTCGATCAAATGTGGAAGTTTTAATCAAAATAGTAAAAATTGGATCTTAGCCTAGTTAGCACACGTAGCAATGGGTGTAATAGGATTTAACATTTATTAGTAAATGATATATGGATATTTGGCACTCGGTGCTTTCTGCCCACCCCGTTAGGGACCTGGCGTGACGGTATGTTTGTTTTGTTTGTTTATTTATTTAGTAAAGGATGTGAGAACCAAGAAATAACTCACAGGAACGATTGGAACCAACTGTTAAATTGTTCAGTGAACTTTGTACAGGTTATTAACTCTGGAAACGACTTATCTCACCCTCATACAGACAATGCTAAGTATTTAATATAAAAAATCGTTATAACTGAGGTCCAGATAATAGTTTCTATTGTATTTATTTATTAAACCTACCCACTGTCTAAACCGCCCAAAGAACTTATTGCCTTAAAGAAGTTATTGCCTTATTTTTATTCTAAAGTAGATGTACCTGTATTTATTTATTTATTTGCACAAATTGTGGTTTACAAGTATCTTTGTTTTATGGTACAGCGCACAATTTTCTATTATGATGGCATGCACTTTTTTGTAACTAAGAACTTGTACTGATAATTACTAATAACTGTAATAACATTCCTATCGCTTCACAATTGTTGCCTAACTTAACTATGCTAACATTTTAAATATCAGAACTTACATAATTAGGCATAGAAAAAATAGTTCAGTACCTAATTCTACTTTCATTGACAACTGATTTTATTTTTCTCTCTTGGTAGTTATTAATATGGTTTACATTGCACCAGAGCTGGTAAACATGCAAATTTATGTTTTCTTCACATTTACAATGGTTGAAATTGAATTTCAATTACTGGACGAACCCAAGTTCTTATTATCAACCGTATTTGTTAATTATATGATTCTCAAATAACATGTAAGAATTCGTGTACTGGTAAATATGCTACTTATAAAACGTACAATAAAAATTGGAGTTTCGACACAATTGCATCATTTTTGTTTTAATATAAGACGACAGAATGTGTTGTTAAAGGTTTAAAACTATGCATTTAAAATTAAAACTTTAATTCAAACTGTGGTCTTGTCGAGTTATTGAAATAACCTTGTGTATGTAAATGAGCTTTTTGTGTTTGTGGGTTTAATATAGTAACAATTTTAATAATGTGTGGTAATAATAATTGAGAATTTTGTAGTGATGCCAATCTTTTTATATACAAAATGATTAGCAGCTCGGTGTAGTTTCTTAGCTATTGTATAGTTTATTTAAATATGGTTTCAATAATCAAAACATGTCTGAGGATTCTGCTTACATTTAATGATATGCCTAGTGTTTAATTCAGAACTCATTGCATAACATAAAATCACCGCTAAAACCTGATCACAATCTGCTTAATGTTATCAATAAATTCAGTTATGTTGTTGTCTGATGTTGGATATGAAAGTTGAATTTTTGCAAAATACAATGTAAAGTTTGAATAAAAGATGTATAAACCTCCTTACTTTACCTGCGCTATTGAAAGGATTGATGATCGGACAAAATAATCTAGTATGGCTTTATAAAACACTTCATTATCTACATAAAGTATAGCCAACCTAATTCAAGCAGTTTTTTTAAATCTTAATTGCACCCACTTGTACCTGGGGCAAATCGCTTTTAAGTAATATAGACAGCACTCACACATAATAGTGACACTTCATGCTGCTGTAAACGAGCAATGAGGAATCCACAAACAATATCTTAACTCTGACCTCGTGGGCAGCAATGTTACTAAGTAATGGGATTATAATCAATTGTAAACAAATTTAAACATTCCAATGTCAGCTTGAATGTATCAATCGATCAATTAGCAATATACAACAGTGATAAAATGCATCTACTGGTATTTGTTTCATTTGATATTATTAAATATTCTCAATTAAATGTTACTATTAATCAGGTATGTGTACACAGCATGTTATAGAATATGAACCTTGGGTTTCAAACCTATTTATATGATTGTTTCATGCATTCACCACCAATTCATCTATACCGTAAAGACCACATAGGCCACCAATGCATTTATACAAACCAGTAGGTATATTTGTAACATAATGTGTTACTTATTTACGAAATTATAAAATATATTTCATTTATCAATACCATCTCTAAAGTGTCTACGTCACATGTTTAATATGTTAAAGTTTAGCTTAGCTATTTACAACTTATGTGTTCAATATGTATTCAAATAATTTGTAAAATAAATTAACAACACCAAATATATGTACATATTATGTATGTATGTACAAACACATATATTTATATTTGAACAACGATTATCCACCGTGAAGGGAGTATTAGCACACATTAGCGAGTGTTGCACGACACTGTGTAAACATCTGTAACATATCGCGCCATTATCGTGTAACTCACGTCTCAGGTGTTACCGTTCCGCCATCGATCATATTATATGCACATATACGTATAAGTTTAAAAAATATACGGATCACTAGACATTCCTATCGACAATCCGCCCTAGATCTAGACCTAGAACGTGGAGTACGCTACAGGCCTCCCGCAGTTACAAGATAGACATAACTAGCAGCGGGAGGGAAAATTGGTTGTAGTCATCGCTAGAGTTAAAAAAAATGTTGCTGTACGTTGTAGATGAAAGTAAAATTTTATTACTTTATATCTATTTTATTTGGATAGCGCTAACAAGTTTATAAATAAATATAAAAATAGTCTAAGATAGAATAAGATCTTCAATTTTATTTATTTATACAGTGTAATGTGATGGTTCGTGCTGTAATGTTGGCAGCCTTTAACATACGTCAAATTCGAACAAATGTCTGCCATAAAATCAACAGCATACAAGCGTTCGAGCATACGACGTCGACCGCGGTCGACCCTTCCAACTTCTGTTGACAACACAAATACATTTAGGTTGATTGATTTAACCGGAACCGCCCCGCACTGAACTAGCGGCGGAAATACAAAAGTTATACGGATTGAAATGTTTCTACGGTACAAACAATAACACGAGAACATTATTCGTTGAAACTTTATTCACAAACTTTACTCGGCTACGGTAAGCCTTGAAAAGCTCGGAAATCCTGGCAGTTGTCTGGCTTCTCGTAAAAGTCATACCCGGAAAAGCTTATAGACATACCAAGCAATTATAGGCCTTCGCGCGAAACGAAATATATTTTCAGCTACTTAGAAATTGTTACTGCGAGTATATTTTGTAGTGCGATATAATTGAACGAGAGGCAATTTTATAATTATCTAGTTGACACGTTCCGTACGAATGTGAACTGAGAATGAATTATAAGTGTGGCATTTATTATTACAGTAATATCATTTTATGGCACGAGAAATTGCCGAAGCCAACACTAGCAGTTGCTGCACATGCATTGTATAGGATTAATAATTTTTTATTGAGATGAACATTGAAGGTGATCTGGAACACGTGTTGTCACACACCTGTCGAGCTACTGTAGTGTTATAAATAGTTTTTTATTGCCTTAAAATTGAATGTCACATACTTTTAGTTTACATTCCCCTAGGCCACACTTGACACCGTGCTTCAAACCAGCCCGTGAAGGATTCCGGAAGTGTCGCTTAAAAATCGCCGTACCAACGACACTCGTACGAAGTACACGGGTGCGGCTGGTTGGGAATAAAAGTCAAAGCTAATTCAATTGAATCAATATTCCCGACGTGAACTCCGGCTTGGCCTCACGGGAATTAACTCTGTTAGTTCCGAAGAATGTTAATAACGACCTCATTTTACTATCGCTATTAGCGGACTTATATCGAATGACAATTTATTCTCACGATGGGTTTATAGGTTTCAGTTTTAGACGAAACTCAATGAATATTTAGTGATATTTAGTGTGCTTAGGCTTCTAATTTGCACATTAAAACTTGAATATCTTAATACGTTTCGACGAAGTCTTTGCTCGGAGTACACAACACGGCTTTGGTGTTTCTTATGTCTTAACTACATTAACTCGCCTCATTAGAATATTCCTTACTATAAATATTACAATAGTGTATCCAATTTAATAATAAAATATATCTACAGCTAAAAAATATAAATATATCTGCAAAGTTTATATGTTTGATATCAAGAAATTATACAGTACAATATTTATTATGGTGTAGTGTTCCATGTATGTATTTGATATTTGTACCAATAACTTTAACCGTCTGGCTTTTGTTATTATATCAAGCGGAGGCTAGAACATCGGCAGCACTGGGCTGGCTGCCAATTTAGCATATTAGAGCTAACCACTGAAATATTTAACGAGTGCCGTCTTACGCGAAAACTGGCCAAAACTTGTTTACGTGAATTCCATAGTTGCCAAATGGATAAAATGTTATCTTTTCGCCACCGAAAATATCACAAATTACGTTCAACAATTTACCGACTGTTCGTAATGTAATCGCACTAGGAAGTGAATTAATATTACTTGATATTTCTGTTTTTGCCGTTCGTTAGTGTACGTATTCTGTGCTAAGTGATTTAGCACTTGTCTTACTTGTGTATGCAATAAGTTTTGATCGTATGATAGTGAAAAAGAGGTAATTAAATTAACATAATATGTTTCTAGAAGATTTTACCGAAATTCAATAAGCTATATGAGACGAATAAATGTATTGTTATGTAAAAAAACCCAAATATATTATTATATTTCGTTGAAATGGTTAAAAGCCGAATGAATAGTTTATTTAAAAAAATATTTAATAATTCATATTTACGTTTGCTGCAAGAGAATAAAGCTCCAATACATAATTGGTAAGACAAAGAAAATTACAATTTCGGTAAACTGCTTTCTTTTTAATGGCGCGTAAACAAACCCGCTATAAAATCGTAGTTTTACAGAAAACAAATAGTCCAACACGTGTTCAACGATCCTTGACAAAAGCGTACCACGGGAAAACAATTAACTGACGAGGGTGTAATCGGAATATTTGTAAACGACTCGCGGCGGACGTCGCGTGCCGCGGAGCGATTACCCTCCGCCACCCTCCGGCTGTCGTAGGTAGCCAACAATATGACGTTTCGTATGTATGACCCGTTATCATTATGCTCAATATTTGTTTTCGTTTTGTTTCATTTTTGTATTTGAACTCGACGAAATAGACATCAGTTATTCCCGAACTAGACATCGTTTACTTTAATTCGGTGTCAAGCGTTACAATTCTCTCAATCTTTTCGAGTTGATACTATAACAGGAAGACATCGGTAAAACTACGGCTCTCATTTACTTTCCTACTCTATTGTTACTGAATTTTGATCGTTAAATATAGCTTTTTATTATCATACACATAGAAAACGACTATTCGGAGTAAATTGTGCTAATGGCTGGATGACGTGGATGTCCATCCAACATTCAACTTCAGTTCCTCAGTCGTTCCTAATGTTTCTGAATCCTAGTGAAACGTGTCACTTGTTACATGACCTCTCGTCAAATATGTACATTGGCATACTGCTCTCTCCGCGTACAATAAAAAAACATCAAAACATTCTACTGTATGTCAAAAATGTGTGCGAAAATGTTAACTGCATACTTTTTTATTTGAGCCGCGGCGTTATTTGTACGACAATACGCGTTAAATGTTTGACATTTATATTGGATTTCACAGAACATTCTTGGGTGCACGCCGCCAACGGTGTTATATTTTTAACGTTTACAATGAAAAAATATTTCCGCTGAAAATATCTGCGTAAAATTATTTTACTCAGCATTCGCTCAATTTATGCGGAACGGATACAAAAAAAACGGATACGGTGAATAAAGATGAAGCTTAATAGTTTTGACATTGAGGGCAACATTTTTTGCGTTTCGATATTTTATATCGTAATAGACGACGGATGCGACTTTATAATATTTATAATAGTATAATAATTCTATTATACATTGTTTATTTAGCTTTACTGTCTAAGATTAAACAGATAGATTATTAAAAGCCCCAGTATAAAGTCTTAAAATGTATTATAACCATTTTATTATAGCAATGTTATTCTTTTATATATACATAATACTACTATATTATTTAACGTTACAAACATTTGTTATTTATAAAACCTTATACTCCTACGAATATGTATTATTTAATTATAGTCGTGGTAACAAATATCTGTAAAATTCTAAATATTTTAACAGTTACCATTTCTTTAGAAGAACTTACTAAAACTCTCACAAAAGCATCTCCAAATGAATGGAACATTATTAGTATAATGATTAGTTACAGATGAAAAGATCCTGCTCGTGAAAAGCGTTTCTCAGTATCAGAGTACTTACCTAAGTTAATTACTTTCGGCTCTGTAGACTGAGGAATTCCATAATTTGTATCGTATTTGAAAATTTATGGCAATAAAATTCAGTTGATTTTATTATGATACTGAGTGTATAAAATGCTTATAATATGCAATTGAATAGAAGTGTAAAGATTTGATAAATTGCTTTACAGATTCTCCGTGATAGACGAAGTTTTTTACTCAATTCAACATGTGATACTTGCTGATATTCATCTATCAATATAACGGTATATTCGCCGCAGCGTTTGCGCCTTTTTTCAATCTTAACAATGATTTTCCGGAGTTTGTTCTAAACGACCATCTTTGTTTTTTGTTACAGTTAAAAACAAATACGTTTTTCAAATGCTACAGTGACCATTCCAATGCATAAATGAACAGTATCTGCAATTACAAAACAATGGTTATCAATAACAATATTTAATCTATTTCAGTATACTTTGTAACACCCACGCAAAACAGTAATACGGTACTTGTTATAAGTATTCAGCTTGTTCAACTTTCAAGTATTCCATGTAACAAAAGTAGATCGGCAATGTGTTGTACATTTATACTTATATCGGTATATTTATGCACTGAGTAGGGAGCGATATTAATAACGAGTAAATGGAGAGTGTAATAAGAGCAAATATAATGTTGATATTTCTGTTAAGGTTGATTTTTAACTATGAATTGATGTAGCAGTGTCAAGTTCAACGTACGTATTTCATTGTAGAGCTGGCAGCTTTTATATTCGTCGACGTGTTACT
>DWEM01000258.1:0-21573 GCA_018245935.1 Agara belti belti
ACTAGCTTTTGCCCGCGACTTCGTCCCGCGCATATATTATTATACATATAAACCTTCCTCTTCAATCACTCTATCTAATAAAAAAAAACACATCAAAATCCGTTGCGTAGTTTTAAAGATTTAAGCATACATAGGGAAATGGGACAGAGTAAGCGATTTTGTTTCATACTATGTAGTGATATTATAGTAGAATTAAAATTGGTAGCCATCTTGCAAGGAATCATTGGTGTATGGTGAAAATGAATTTGAATAAGTATAAAGATCTACCTTCACACTTTTACTATACATTTATGAATTGAAGGTGACACAGGTACCTTCGCCCGGCAGTGAGGCCTAAAGAGGATTGTAAGTGCTGCTATTGCTAGTCTAATAAATTTTATAGCATATACCTTAGTTTCATTCCACACCATGAGGCGGGCTCTCGGTGGTGTATCAACACCAAGATCCAGTGCCAGGTCAGTTGATGTGACCACAGCGAAACATATCTCACCAATAGTATCAAATTCCAGAGACTCCAGGGCTACTCTATACCAAATGTTGTAGTACTTTGATGTATCTGTTAGTGGAGTGTAACCCACGGCGACAGCCTGTGGCAAAATAATTTGATACGAACACATAATATTCAGATAAAAATTCAATAATTTTGAAGGCAATATAGCACATTTCTAATCCGTTTTACGAGAGCTTAAAAAACAGGTAAGGTTTTTATCCTAACATTACTTCGAATATATTTGGCATGTAACATTAAAACTTAACAACAAGATTCAAAGGAGTATTGTTAAACAGTTTTTATTGAAATTAGTGCTGCTGTTAAGTCTGAAGCACTGGTTTCTAGATGTTCTAAGCATAGTATTTTTTAAAGTACTCACATCATATATTGATAGTAAAGTAACAAGATCTTCTGTTGATGACACCCTCTTCAATGGTTTCATTACTAATTCTAAAAAATGTACTATACTTTCAGCATTTCTAGGGCCTGAAAAATAAATAGCATAATTAGTAAGTAGATTTCTAAAGACGTGGGAAATAGCTGTGTCTATAATATATTGCATGTATTTGCAAAGCCAAGATTACATTTAATCTTCATGAATTATATCTTTATTTTTATTTTCCAATATAGTCTAAGTATTCGTAAATTTCTAGCGAGATCTTTGACAAGACATATATCACTAATGAAACTGTAAAAATTACCTTTATATATCAGGCCATTGGTAGTAACAGAATAGGAAATAAGTACAGGCCATGACAATATGTTACTGTGGTGATTTCTACATTCACTGCCGGGACTCCAACAGTTTATGGCAAAAAAATTCACCTGAAAATCAACATATTTTCATTGAATTCCAGTTCATGTATTTGAACCAATGAAGGATAATATATTGTCACCTCATTGTTAAAATTAAAACTGGCCGCTAAATTTCAAACATTGTACTAATTTATACTAACATATATACATTAACATTGAATATATACATTAACATAGATTAATCAATAAACATGCATTGAAATTATAAACTCTACTTTTTACTTTACATGAATTATGCTTCTGTACAAAAATCAAATCAAGGATTTTTTTATATTAAGTATCACAATTATACTTCAACCATTGCTCCCTTTGGTTTGTTATTGTTTACATTATAATTTCTTGCACACTATTGTATGTTTTAATATCAAACAAGTAGAGGGTCTTACCCTATTTTTTAATATATTGGCAGCTTTTTCAAACTCTCCCCTAACATACTGAGACTCGGCATCCCAGGGTGCATAGTACATTACAAATGTCACTTCTTCAAGATTTATTGCAGCGAGTGCTTTACTTAGTTGCCCATTGTACCAGTCTCTCACTACAGAGTCAGGTTTGAAGAATCTTACCGCTTGAGAAGCTTTCGAAGTCTTTGGAGGGCTAAAAATATTGTCTTATTGAAATCACTGGTTATATCAAATAAATAGAAGTAACATTTAAATGTAAACACTTACAAACTGTGCATAGCTCCGTATACGGTGAGTGATAAGGCAATACATATTACCGTTTCTTTTAACAGCATTTTGAGTGTTAACTGTATGTTATTCGTTTTCGGCACTTGTGTGTCCTCAGATGAGTCTCGCTCATCGCTACCTACACTCGATTTTCTATTTAATGACGTGAGCTGTGAAATTTCTTCGGTGTCCACCGTTGGAAACATTACACGTCATTCGTAAACAATAAGTGCTTAATAAAAATGTGTTATCTCTTATTTTTCATGATATGAGGATTCCTTAAAAACTTTCAGAAGCGCTTTATGAATGACATTATGAATGAATCGACTAAACATTATAATCTTCCAATAGATACTATTTTTACTAAAGTTTTAACATTTTTCCGATTAGTTTCATGTGTTGTTTTGTCAAAGTCAAATATCTGTCAATACTGTCACACCATAAATATATTTTGTTAAATTTCTATGGGGAAGCATGTGCTTTTGGAATTTGGAACACATTAATTATATGTTGTATAAAACAAACTATGCAATGTATTTAATATTAAGCAATGATATAGAATAAATCAGTATATTGCATATTTTATGTTAATTTAAAGGGTCTATCGGTGGAGTCCACTAAATAATTAATGCAACAGAATAAGATTTAAGTAGATTTATAATAAAACTACATTATGTTATACTACATGAACAATCTTATATACTTTAGGGTCAGTTTCGGTTCTAGAGTTAGATGCAGTACAAATATGGAGCCAAATGAAAGAATTCCAAGGATGTCAAAAAGCGTTCAAATGTTATTGTCTATAGATTTAATATAGTCTGTGACTTCACCTTGTTTTGGACTGGATGAGGAAGTTGTGTCATAATTTGCGTTTCAAGTTATAATGGCTGATTGGTAAAATAATACGATTTTAACAAAGAACTTGTTAATCTCTGTTAGCAGCTTTTATTTCTTGCAAATACTACTTATGTGCATCAAAAATATAGTAGGTTTTGTATCAAACAATTAGACGGAAATTGTAACGTAGTGGTCGTAAATATGGAATCTCAAAGGCAGTTAGAATCTGATACAACTGAATATTGGAAGAAACAAGCTAAACACTATGAGCAAAAGTGAGTTATTTTTTTTTTTAGATACTACTAGTTTTATTTGATTTTTGATTTGATATTTGGTGTTTAGGGCAAACGATTTACAACAAGAATTGGACGAGTACACTGAGAACTCAGCACAACTCGAAAAGGAACTTGAAGCTTCACTGTTACAAGTTGAGAAACAGAACAGAGATTTGGAACATCAAAATCAATGTTTAAAAAATGAAATTGTTAAATTACGGGTGAGTTTTCTCGATTCCATTTTCCAGTTGTACAACAATTTAAATATACGACTTTGGTGGATTGAACCACCAATTATTCGTAATAAATTGTAAAACCAATTGTTAATTCCAATCTGAGGAAACTAGTGTTGAAATAAAAGCCTCAATAACGATTATCACATTTACTGGTTCACAGCTGACTGAAACCCTCTTCCCATATTCCATGGTTCTACAGTCACGTTTTTACATTCTAAATTTATAATTCAAAAATGACGAACCATTCCTGGCAGTTAAAACTAAAAAACGTTTCCTCTATTTAAATACTAAAACGCCACACAACATACTTTTTTATTTTGCTAATATGTGTCACTAAAACAGATACTCTAATGTACATAAATATTAATGATGTGTAACAAATTTAAATGCTAACCGGGAACACATCTCTTAAACAGTACATTCAGTAGTGTTGGTTGTTGTATTTCTGTAGAATGTGGATTAATGTTGGGTGTATCTATATTGTACTGTATTTAAACATAATGTTACAGAGTAAATTAGAAAGAAGTCAGCATGAAACAACTGCGTTAGAAAATGAATTACAAATATTGAAAATAGATCAAGAGAAACAGGCTGTTTATATAAGAGAAATTGAGCAGAAAAACGATGACCTGGAGAGAGGGCAGAGGTGATGTATTATTCATATGAAAATGGATGTATAATTAAAATAGAGATTATTATGCCAGCATTTACTGTTACATGGCTTACAGTCACTATGAACTAAGCTATCGGCATTTATAGTCCTTTGTTAAATATGTCATCATGTGTAAAGAATATTGTGATTTACTAAAATTTTACATTAACTACATTAAGTTTTATAATCCCTATATTATAATCTATCAAGGAGTTTGACTAAATTCTAATATAATAATTAATAACTACTAGGATTTAAAATGATGCTGTGCCCAAATTGATGTCCCTTAACGTGTCAAATACCATCAAAAATGTAATCCTAATAAAAAAAAATACTGTTCCTAAGGAAAAGAAAAATTTGTTTATTATTGCAAATAAGAATAGTATTATTGGATTTTCTGTTTATTGACCACTCAATTGTAAACTGAGCAGACCGTTTCATATATGACATGAGCATTGAAGGTTAAACAATTAATTTGAAAATAAAACGAGTTGTATATATATTTTTTCAGAGTTATATCAGAGTCAGTGTCATATATAGAAACACTATTAAATCAAGCATATGAAAGGAATGCTGTGTTGGAAAGTGAAGTGGATGAAGTTGAAAATTTGAGGGTAAAATTACAGAGAGCCACAGATGAAGCAAGAGGTATGCATCAGTAATTGATATACATTCAATCTTCTAAGACGAGGCATAGAAAAGATAGGCATTTTCATTGCAATGAAGTTGTTCAAATTCAATATAACACACCATTTACAGTGACACTCAACAAATGCAGACAAATATTTAAAACTATTATTCTAAAATAATTGTAATGGCTTTATGTTATGGTAAATGGTTAAATGATTGTTGTCTTTCCATATTAATATATCTATTTTGCAGATCTTAAACAAGAATTGAAAGTAGTAGAAAGAATTCCATCTTCAAAGAAAGAAGATATCAGTTCAAGTGACAATCCACAATGCAATGGACACATTTCGAGCAGCACTACTCGAACTCAAGTTGAAATAGAAACACAAACTTCTATCACATCACCACAAAAACGTAAGTATTCTTTTGATAATAATATAGATATTTGCTGAATGGTATAATGCTTTCTGTATATTACAAATTATTTTTGTAAGTTCATAGTTTAATTTAATTTTCTGCTGCTGGACACAGGTCATCTCTCACAATGAGAAGGTGTAAGGCCTTATTCTTCAGCAATGGCCCAGGGCAGATTGGCATACTTTGCCTTAACCTCTCTTATTCCGAGAGAAACTTTGTGTCCCATAGTGCCAAAATAATAGGGTTGACGAAATGATAATGATAATGAATATGATAATAAACATCAATTTCAACTCGTTAAAACATTAAATTGTTTGCCTTTAGCAACATAAGTACTTATAACTTTTGCTGTTTAAAATAAAACTTAAGTAAAATTTCTTTTATCTATTACAAGGAGAAATCAATGGCAATGCAATGACACCATCTTCCCGAGTATCAGCTATAAATATAGTTGGTGATCTTCTTCGGAAAGTAGGGGTAAGTTACTTTAATATAGCTAACATTCAAATTAGAATTATATTAGTTTTTACATTGGCAGTAGTGGTTATATTATTTGGGCGTAATCTAGTACAATGTATCGATAATTAATATTACAAGGCGTCAACATAGAATTGTCTGGCTTTACAGCTGAAATAAATTTTTCACATAAACATAAGTGCACCCATTTAAGTAGAGAATACTGTATGTCACTCCTTCATAATGATATCGGTGTTCCATTCCAAGCACAGCCAGCCTTATTACACTGCAAGGGTTATCACTGTTACACAAGTCCCCGCATATCGCTCCCATCACAATTATTATTTTTATGCAAGGTAAAAGCACTAATGAAATGAGAAGCAAACTCTACACCAAAGTTGACACTTTTAATAAGGTCCAAGTAGATGATTGTAACCGTAAAATAAATAGGTCCGATTAAAAATAAAGTCTTAACTTATGCATTATTTCTGCGGTTAAAATTATAAATTAAAGGTGCCAACATATTGAAAAAGAAAATTTTATTAATTCAGTTGTAGCCTTATGTTTTTTTGAAATTCACAATCCCCTAACAAATTTGAATCTTCAAATCCAAATCAATTTATACAATGCTTTTAAATTCCATAAGGTTGTTATCAAGGAGGCTGCAAAGACTCAGGTAAATTTCATACACAGTTTTTCCTAATATTTTCTTATTGCATTGCATAAGTACAGTGTCAACTGTTAGTGTAGTGTTTTTATTTATTGTGTACGACATTCTATAGACTACTCTGAGAAATATGAATGCCTTCCAATTTATTTTTCACATTGATTAATGTTATGAACTATAAGTTAATGCTGACCCAACATTAGTACTTTTACCTTAAATCTTTGACATTTTACTTCAAAATTATCATAATAATGTATATTCAGAGCTCCTTTTATATACAGTATACAGTATGATACAATAATTAATATAGAGTATATGTAGAATATTTTATATTATATGTCGATTTTATATACATACAAAAACAGCTCAACATTTTTTTTTGATGCTTCGCTAAGCAGCACCTTAGTATTACTATTATATTATTTATTACTTGTACATTTAAGGACATGACTGTTCATGTGTGCTGGCTAGAAAGCCTATATTACGAACACTTGGTCATTGGGATCCAGATATACTGGATACATATTTTTATAGCTCGCTGCAGACATAAGTATTCAAATATCTATATATTTTTTTCAACCCTTTTGTTGGTCCACAGCTGGACCAGGTCTTCTCTAATAGTGTGTGGTAACATAATATTTGTTTAGAAATTGTTAAAACTAGCACATTATGTAGCCTTTCCTTCGGAGGTATAGCCATATTAAAATTTATTTATATCTTGGGACAATTTTTTATTAATTTTTATTATGTGTAAATTATATAATACATACTCTTATATCGCTAATTATATTTATATATATATATGTATATTTATATCAGTTCATTATAGCAGATATTGGAACTATATTTCTTTAATGTATAGTTAAATATTTATGTATGTATTTTTTTGTTATTCATACAAAGTTAAAAACTCGATAGAAATCCTCTTTATTTTATATTAAATGAATTAAGAAATCATAAAATGGAACTAGCTGTCAACCCCGCGCAGTGCCTGATTACAGTAACTATCTTGCCCAATATTACTTAGTTCTTTAGTTATAGTATTGTGAAATATATATATGTTAATATGGCATATTATATACTGTTCCAGTTAGGATTACTTTGTTTTATTTACTGCTCATATTTTCCACCATTCTACTTATTTATTTTTTACACAAAAAGTTGCTCAGCACATTTTATATTACCTTCCTATAATACTTGAATAAGGAGCACAGATATAAAAAACGCAGATCTATCCAGTAACATTATTTATTTAATTTATATATAAGTTGATTATTATTTAATCATTTATCTACAAATGAAAAGTATAACTTAACAGGGCAAGTATTGGATAGTAGTAGTAGATAGAGTATTGTTCGTTTTTGTTAACAATTTAGTTTCCTCATTTGGTATTATAATCCGTTTTTAAATAGTTAAATAAATCGAGTGACTAGAAATAGAATTTGATATTTATTAAACTGTACTGAAAGTTTCTGAATTCTAATAAATTAGAACACCTATTAAGTCTATATTATTTACGGTTTTTCAAAGTATTCTAACTATCTAGTGTTACATGCACTTATGCATTGTTTCAAATCATCCTGAAAAAGACTTGTAGTGCTCGAAACAATGGGTCGTAATTCAGTTAACTCTTATGATTATGTTTAGGAAAAAAAACAATTTACTAACTAAGAATGCTATACAGCATGCAGCATTAGTTCCATGTACATATAAGTGACCATTTCCAGAAGTTTTCAGTACTATCTACATAATGTTTTTATCAATATTTTAGTTGTAGTTTAAATGAACATTTTTTGTCTGTAGTAGCTACCGTAGAACCTGTGTAACTAGATTTAATCAAAGAGACGTTTATATAATATTGCATGAGCGTTTTGTGTAGTGTGCATGAAATTTATTGCTTACAGCTTGAAAGATTTCTTTGCCGTGAGTGTGGTAAGATCAAATGTTCGTGTAACGTGTCCGCCGCACCGCTACACCATAACGTATCGCCGGACCGTATAAACAAGGACACAGAGACTGAAGTTAAGCACGCCATTGACAATGCGGTCGAATGTCGAAGGCCCGTGGAGTTCAACCGCCAGTACTCCGCCTCCGACTATTCTAGTAGTCCAACGCAAAAATGTAATCCTAATAACCGATGTTCCGAACAATCATTAGAGAGATCTCTTAACGGCGAAAATGGAAAACTCAGAAGATCATTTGCTGTGCGATCCCGCGAAGGATTGGAGAATTTTCTAAACTTCGCCTCAATTAGGAAAGGGCAAAACGAGGGCAAAGCGAAACAAATGCTCAAACAGCAGATATGACGTATATTATTATAAAATACAACGACTCTTACTTTGTACGATGTCATGAGGGATTTATACATTTTCTAAGCGTTTAGAACAATAAAGTTGTAGATATCATTTTAAATTTAATATGTTCTTGGTAACAAATAGTTGCCTACTTTTATTGTAATTTTTTATTATTATTATTAGTTGTAAATTAGTTTTATTTAACCTCTAGTTGTCCGACTGCATCAAGTGTTGTGTTCACTTATTAATTTACAAGTACAAACATTATCGAGTACAAAGTGTCATTATCGTTAAACATGTTATGTATGTGTATATATAGATGTATGGTTGCAGCTTGTTACATGCTTCCTCTTTATTGTATTCTATTTAATATTTGGTGACGGCCGTAATCGCACATTGTATCGTCTATATTATCACCTACTAATATTAACATCATTCATGTTGTGTAATTTTTCTTCATTATAGGCTTTGGAATCAAAGTTAGCATCGTGTCGTGGTACAGTTAGACCTAAAGAACACTCACCAAATCCGACCACTGACGTGAATAAGGACTACAGGTGTGTACTCAAGAATTAGGACTCGCTTAACCGTCGACGTCACTGTGGCTCGAATTCACAGCGTCAGCTTATAGTATGTAATACTATATAGAATGGATTGTCAAGTATTGCTTCACGTTAACATACATTTATTGAGACCATAAATCCATCTGGAGTCGTATACTGTGATCGGAATCACACTTTCCTAATTTACTAATATCTGTGATGGTAAGAAAAGAATAGTTAAGATAAGTCGTATGAAAAAAAAATTTGGCCTACCCACCGGAATCGTGCAATGGCACGTGGCACGTATTGTGACGCCTCGCTTCGAGCACTTTGTCTCTGGTGACATCCGTTTGTGTGCGATCCTTCTCACGCGACGTTCGAGACAAGACACCGTATGAACACCTTGTAAGCAAATTACTTTTCATTATGATTGCCTTAAAAAAAATATCGATAAACAAAATTTGATTGCAAATCTAAACGAGCAAACAATTTTCGATAAATAATGCCCGTGAATTATACAAGGACATACATATATCCACTTATTACAGTGTAATAATTACACGATGACCATGATATTTTGGAAAAAAAAAAACTACTTTATGTAAATAAATAAACAAAAAATATTATAATATTACTATGTATGACATTGTTAACAATACTAAATTTTATGAATTTGGAATATTTTATTGTTAGATACTAGTTTTTATAGTTTGCTATACAAATTAATTACTCCTATCGTTTAGATTTAAATGAAATATTCTCTATGGTACCTACATTTATCGTTATATAATAATACTATTGTCTTGCAATATATTTATTCTGATGTAACTGCATGTTCATTATCAGCAATATTAGCATTTATACATAAACGTTTCATAAATCTGACAGTGAAAACCATTTCTAAACGTTATTGATGATTTCTCTCAATTGTGACTTTGATTAGTTTGATTATACGTGTGATTATTAGACTGTAGCGCTTTAAACATGCATAATACATTGCCACATACGACGCAATGACTGGTCAAAAGAAAAACTAATCTGTATAGATTTATTGAAAATCATTGCTGTATTAAAATGAACGGCTCTGTGCAATTATATTATGATTTAATTTAATATAATATGTTGATTGATTAGCCGTGTAGCATTTGACCAGTGAAATTTCCCATACCATCGGATGTCTCTAGTCGATGTGACGACCTTCTGGTTGTGGCAATACCCTTGGCTATCTCAAATTTTAACCTATTTATTTATAAAAAATCTAACGAGATCAATAATGGACCTCAAGGGCGAGACCGTCATCATGCCTTGTTCGATTTGATGGCGTATCGCTTTATGTGCTGTCACGAGGGTGCCACGGGCATCCATTAGAATGAATAATGTTATAATTATAGTAAATTCCATAATTAATAGATCATCATTTAACTTCTCATAATAAAAATTCATGTGATAGTTAATATATCGTTGTTATAATTGAAAGAAAAGTGGTTAGCGATATAGTATGTTTTAAAATTATCGAGAGAAATATTAGCACGTAAACATTCTCAATTTGGTAACGTAATATAAATTATATTTCATACATTCAGCTGATGCATGGTATTGGTGTTTGTTGTTTTGGATCGCCATTTTTCCAAATTGCGAATGCATGACTCTAGGATGTGTATAAATAAAAGCAATATTATCGTTAAATGTTGCATGTGTTAAGCATCGTAACTAACGCATTTTGAATGTCGAGTGTATTGAGTTTATTTTAACTGTCAGCGTGTTAGTGTTGTGTGTTGTTGCTCAATACAAGCGATTTGTTGCAACATTTCATATTGTGATGTTAGGAATATATTTAACTACGATGAAAGTTAACGAGTGATAAATAACATATATAAATTAGAGTAAATATAACTTTACCAAATGAATTGGCATGTATAATATTTTGTTTTTTTGTAATGTTAATTACGATTTGTAGGTACGTTTGTCTTGCCTTAATAAGTATTCACTGTGTAAGATATAATTGCTAATGAACTGTAGTTTAGATTGCAATCGATCGAGTTGTGTAGATTAATATTTTTGTAACGTCCATTCTTGTACAAGTTTATGATATGCCACATCGTTGAATTTTAGATTAATTTCGCAAGGTTTGCATTTTTTTTTCAAATAAAAATGAAAAAGAAACAGTTTAATATGATGACTGTGGCATAGTGTAAATCAATACTAAAATTAATTTGTAAGTTAGTTTACGGAAATCTGAATGCCCACAGTCAATAATAATATCCAACCAAAATATTCACTTCAATCAGATTTAATAAAAGAACACTATAAAACTTAGCTTTAACCTAAAAGGAAGACCATAAATTCATAATTGTATGTCGAAAATTGTTTGAGTGGGTAAAGTTGGCTTTCAAATATTCATTTTAATGTCATGTAATAAAATATAGCCCAGTCTGCAACTAGATTAAGGAACTAAGCATTTATACATTCACAAGTGTGGTGACCAGACAATTTTTATTTTTGTGCGCTATTCAGTATCGAACGATAATTAAATAATTCAATGCAATGACCGTGTTTTATTATTAACATTCTCACTTACTATATAATTTGTTTCCCTGTGAAAATATTAGAAATTATACGAGTCCATTCAATAGGTTTCGAAACTTCTATTGGTGGCTTAGAAAAATACATCAAATCTTGTAAGGATTTGTTAAATAACTTTACTCTTAATATCAAAGTTGACGATTCTTCATTGCTCACTACCTCCACAAGAATGTTACCTGAAAAACATTAAAATGTATATTTAAATTAGCCTGACCATTCTTGATTCTGAGCATTTGAGTCTCAGAGCAAAATAAAGAATTCCAAAGACACCGCACATTTTAAAGGAATTACAGGCGCAGGGGATGAGGGCGTGCGGGGAGGGGCGCGCGAAGCTTTCGGCTAGCGCGATAGTTGACATAAGATTGATTATCTAGTTATGTTGTGTGTTTAATAAAATATTGAATATAGATTTATTCGTAAATAGTTTTTGACTAGGCTCAAGATTCTATGGTTTATATTGAGAGGTAGGTATTTTGTAATCATTTTCCTGGTAGGACCCAGTAAAATGGTTACAAAATGTATATATTAGACCGATAGTATTTGAACTTAATTTTTAAAGTTTCAAGCTGCACTTACCGGCAATTTTTGATGATCTAGATAACCACAGGACTATAACGTAATGTGGCAAAGTATGTATCAAGTATATTAATTTAGCCAAAACATACTGCACCAATAAAGACAGCATTCGAAACTGGAAAGATAATGATTACAAAATAACATTAGTATTATGTATTTATATTATTAAAAAAAAGCAATAAATTTTGACAAACCATTGTAAAAACTATATAATACATAAGCGTTGTGGGCAACAACAAGAGCAATATTGTAAATGCCACTGTGCCCACAAAGAGCTCCTGGTTTGTATATTCACAGGAATCTATACTGCCTCTGAGAGGGTTGTACTTCCGTCCCACAAATAACCTCAGCAATGCAGTTAGACCTAACATTTGGATATTGAACAATCTGAAAAAAGACATGATTAATATGATACCGAAAACTGATATTCATTCAGTAAAAAGCCAAGTATAGTTATCCAAATTTTTCTTTAACTAATTATGATAACATAACCTCTATGTACATCTATTAAGCAATTTTTCCTATCACAAAATAAAGGAAAACTAGTTATTAACTAACCTTGCAGCATAAACATATATGCAATAAGAATGAAAGGTTGCTAGACATATCATGTCGGATATCATTGCTGCCTGGAAGGTGAGCCCCATGTAACCCAAGATCTGATAGATTTGTAATATGACATCAAGTTTCTCGCTAGTTACATCTAAAATGTTAATATAATTGTTGTTTACACTAAAAAGAACTATAAATAGTAGAGTATGAATTTTATTCCATACGACACACCCACAAAAAAAACACCTTTTAGAAATAATATATACTTATGAGACAAACCAGAAATATAAATTACATGTGCTAACTGTGAATTAACTTGGTTCATTATCTTACAAACGATATAGACGATTTAATAACTGTCCTTTTACCGAGAAACAACCACCAAAGTTCCACATGATAGGAAAAGTATTTTCCTAACATCTTGTTGAAGGCGTTGTTCAGTTTCAAGCCAGCCGGTGCACCCATCAGCCATTTCAGTAGTGAGTACATCAGATGGACTAATTTCTAAAAAAATATAGTTTAAAAATATTTATTCAATAAAAAAAAATTATACCTATTCATTTTTATATAAAAGATTACAAATCTAATCATACAGATAATTTTTCATCTAGATACAGGACAAATAAATATGTGGTAATTAAACTAAAATTTTTCTTTTAGCCCCTTCAAACCCAAACAGAAAATAATAATAGTATCTAGTATCTATCGTATGGAATATCTAGTGTATCCCATCTGCAAAGATTGAAAGCATTAGTGTTCTGGCACCGAGTACTGCCACTCTGGCAGAAACCCACCCAACCTGTAATCACATCTTCTAGGCCGATTGTGGCATGGTGCTATGTAGGCAACACACCCACGCTGTGGCAGGCGACGCCAGGCCATAAGGTCTAGGAGAGGCTTGACTGCTCTGCCGGAGAACAGTTTGTCCTTAAAGATTACATAGTTTCTTCGTGAGGAGTACCTCAGAATATTCCTGTTCCTCGGAAGGGCTCTTTATCCATTAAATCATAGGTTAACTCCGAAACTGCTATATGGCCTCAGGGATCAGTAGGACACACAATCTATCAGTTATCAGTTATCTGATAAAATTGCATATGCTTTGCTTAATATGTGATCAGACAGCTGTGTTAGATTATGAAAATTCCATAAAATTGAATGTATTTAAGCACAAATATAATTACCTCTAACATCCCCAAAAGAAGACTGCCCAAGTCTTTTTTATCAAACAAAAACAGCTGTAGTAAAACATACCCTAAAATAATGTCAAATAGAATTGCTAAAATCAAATTTCCTTGTCTTATTGATACCTGTGAAACCAATGTTTTGTTAAATTAAATTTTGATACATCATTGTATCTTTAGAATAAGCTATAGCAAACATAGCATTAAATGAGTTATATTGATCTAACCTAAGGATTAAGGATTTAATAAGTTGTGGTTACTAAATACAAAATTTAAATATCACTTGCTATAATTGTGAGGGAGTGTGTTTATATGTAATATTTTTTAAGGTGTGAGAAATCCACATCTGGCCTGTGTGACAGACTTGGGTTTAAAACCTTTTCACTACGAGACGAGGCCCCATCTCCAACAGTGGAACTATCATTCCACTTATCATATGTTTAAAGTCTTTTCAATCCTTTTGTCAAGGGGTTGAAAATATATGATGTATAGAATTCCAAAGTGAAATTTTAGATTGTTGAAGACATCATATGAATGAATAGTGCAATCAGTTCCTTTTTGAAGTGTTTTCCTATTCAATTATAAGAGTTCTTTGATATGCTGCTTACACAATAACATTACATGACAATTAAAATCGGAAAATGTGATCCTTCACCGTTATAACAAGTGGTATTTATTTTAAGGCAGACACCAAAATTTAAATCCCAAGTCCCCTTAATTGAATATAGAAATCAAGTCACTTAGGGTTTTACGGCTTACCAACTCGTCATCTGATTGTTAGTCTGTTAGTGTAATATATCCATAAATATTTATAATAAAAGTACAAATGTTTCTCATGATATTTTAAAAGGATGTAGTTTACATATGAATCACTTACTTTTTCTTTCCTCCTGAAGGCACCGAAAAGCCAACTAAGTACATTGAGATAATAACAAATATGCTGAGTAAACAAAGAAACAGAGAGCCAATTTATATTTTTAAATATTGGCTCACAAGTTGTAGACCTTGGTGGAACTTTACAGTCTTTATGAATTAATGTTTGCAACTTGAAGAAATAGTCATCAGATGCACTCAATGTTTCAGAATTCAATACTTTATCATGATCATACAGTAATATAATGATTTTAGAATTTTTGGTATTGATCTCACTACCATTTATAAACAATTTACTAATTTCTAATTTTGATTTCTCCTTGAATACTATATAATTTCTTAAAAAATGAGTTTTACAATTTTTTTTAAATGACGACTCACGGCTGAATCCATACAAAACCTCATTTTGGTACC
This sequence comes from Agara belti belti, assembly GCA_018245935.1. Lineage (NCBI taxonomy): Eukaryota > Metazoa > Arthropoda > Insecta > Lepidoptera > Hesperiidae > Agara > Agara belti. Next base: position 15,163 of record DWEM01000258.1, read on the forward strand.
TCTCTTTTATATTTACATTTTCTCTTGAATATTGTGTGACATATATAGTAATTAAATCTGATTCAGAAATGAAAACATAACCTTTATAAAATATTTCTTTGATGTCACTAGGAAATACCGGTAATAATATTCGTATTGAAGGCATTTCTATTGGATGTATCTGAAACAATAACTTTACTTATGTATTGCTAGCATGTTATAGCAAAAAACATACAGATTAAGGAGAAAACAAGTTAAAAGACATAAGTTCTTTAAATATCTTGTGTTGTGTAACTTCCCATTTATTTACATATTTATTAATTCTTCTTTGAAGTTTTGAACATAATGTTTTGTGATTTGTGAGCTTTTGACTGAACGTTTGAACATTTGAAGAATTTTTTCATCACAGATTCCGGCTTTTTGGCCATCGACTTATTGACATTCAGAGCTTAGTATATTTCGATAAAAAGTTAAAACATGAATAAATAAAATACACCATGACACTTCGATAAAATTGAAGCATTAATCACTAATTTACAAATTCCATTTAAAAACTAAGATAGTCAAAGACTAAAGTATAAACAAAAAGTCGCATTTTAAAAATTAATATTGTGTTTTTCAGGTAGCATTTTGTTATCTAGCTCACGGAATTGATCTAAGGTAAAAATTTAATTACAATTTTTAAATCACAAGCACTTAATAATATTGCATATTAACCATATTACTAATATTAGAATTATTTACAGACAGTATTAACTTCATCAACACTACCAGTAAAGATTATTGAGGCTTTCCTTTTACGTATGTGTATTGTGTACAACAGTTTTCATAACTTATAAATTCAACGTATTCATTCATATAAATTCAACGTTAACTAAAATATAATTGACAGAAAAATCGAATACTTAGATTGGTTTTATGTCACATCGGTATCAGTATTACTTTTAAAGGCCATCACTAAATAGTTACCATAGATATATATAGACTAGATTGAGAATTCTATACTATACGTGCGCCATTTTAGTAACGTTGCTGAGTTGTAACTAGAGGTTTAAATTGAATTATATTAATATCTTGTGAATTTTTGCCAGGTTGAATCCGAAATATGTTAATGATTTGAAAAATTGTAGCATAAAGTTTATTGGTAAAGTCAGCAGTGCACTAAATTCACCATGTCTGCTCACGAGCAAATGAGAGCTATGTTGGATCAGTTGATGGGCACAGCTCGAAATGGTATATTTTACCTTATTTTTGAACACTGCTCGTATCCACGTTGCATACTTACTTGTATCACACATTTATTTTTACGACTTTGCAGGCGAAAGTGACAGGCACGGAGTAAAATTTTACGATGACGCGGTTTGCAAATCATTTTTACTGCAATGCTGTCCGCATGAAATTTTATCATCCACCGTAAGTAATATTAACTTAATACTTCGGCAGTTATGGGTTTTAATAAAATCTAGTTTCTGAGATTCCACTTCCTTGTTTTTTATAGCTAATGCAATCGCCACTACTCGTTTTGCTTATGTCCGCGGCAGTCTGGTGAGCGTCGCGTAAGCAAGATGGGTATTTGGTTGATGGTAGAAAGATTTTCGAATGTTCTTATAATTGTCTCAGAGAATGGATATAAGAGAGTTCTATACTTATTCATATATATTAGGATATTTAATTAATACCATTCAAGTCTTGCTGTCTGTTGATTTCATATTTGTGTAATTTGTAGTATCCCAATATATATGAATTATTTCATACAGTCATATCTTGCAATTCTTTCATTATGATACTGTAGTCGCTGAAAATCTGTATCGGAGTGGCATTAACTGTGGTGAAATATGCTTTTCAGAAAATGCCCAACACTAGTCTTTATTGCTCATCACAATACTTAACAGATGAGGGATAGATTGTATGAGTTAGGCTGTTCTGTAAGTACCAAGATGTATGTATAAAAACATTTCTAGTTAGCTGATTGTATCTTTACTGCTAAGCAGGATTTAATTTAATGAAACACTCGGGCTTAATTAAAATTTTATATTGTCCATCGGTTTCTAATGCTGCTTGGGTGAGTACTTGTAAAAATTATTCGACAAAATTTGAACAGGGTGAGAGCAATAATGCCGATTCATTCTTACGACATTGGGTACGTACCTTGCTGTTTCCACGGCTAGTGTATGGTGAAACATAGAATTTTTGCATGATATGATAAATCAGTCCTTTATACTATTTGTATACATTTCTCTTAAAAGTACTTCAAAGCATATTCATTGATTTGTCCATATTTAAAACTAAACTAAAGTCAATTAATGTACAACTTTTACTATACAAAATTCATTGATTTATAATTTGACAAAAAATTCTATAATCTCCTCCATCACAATAAAGTCCTCCATCACGAATCCTTTCAAATTTTGATGTTCTTGTAATAGTTTTGCGGTCTTTTATTTCTTATCATATAATGCTCACTGGTGTTTGTATTAACTATTGAAATGTGGATGTGAACACACAATATCCACAGTGATAGTACACTAGCATAATTGTATTGTATTGAGGCATAATTTTATTTATATCACACACATGTTGCAATTTGAGACTGTTTCAAACACTGAATCAAATATTTTTTTATGCTAAATAAATCTTAATACGGTACTTATTAGTTATTGCAAAATAAAAGTTATTATATTTACAGAAGAACAGGGGTTCATGGCTTGGTTCTTATATTGAATCATTATGTGAGTGAAATTTAAAATATTCATGTGTTTGAAACATATCAAATAAGTTGATGTGTTATTAAAGACTAAGTGAGTATGATGTTATAAAGTGGATTGTGACTCCCAGTTAGGAAACTCAAGGGGGTGGTACCACTAAGATTTGTAAGTATACAATATGTTTACTGGCGGGTGAACCAGGGTCAGGGGGCGCTGTGTTGGTGTAATTTGTATGTATCCTTAAAAACAATTTTCAATTAAACTTTGTTTTACTGGGGTTATCATCTATTAATATAATCTAATGTCTGGGATAAGCTTAACTTCTTTAATACTGTGACACATATTAAAAATTAAGTTTTTTATATTAAAAATTAAGAGAAAGAATTAAACAAAATACAAATAATTTTACAGTTTGATTGTCTCTTTTATTCAGATTGTGTTTCACAAAGATGTTACACATTTGATTTTATTTTGTAAAGTGTAAAATTCACTATTTACATGTCTTGGAGAGTTAAATTTTTCATATAAGCATTAAAAAAGAAATAGAGTTGTAATTTTATTTTGAAATATCCCAGATTTTAACTGATTTATGTAAAATTTAACACAGTATTTTTGATATTACTTGTACACAAAATGTTTGTGCAGCCAATCGCTTCAACACAAACGAGTACCTGCGATTGTTGTATGATTGTTACTATCATTTTGGTTGTCATTTTAATTGCAGCGTATGGACTTAGGTGAGTGTCCCAAAATACATGATCTGGCCCTACGAGCGGATTATGAGTTAGCATCGAAAACCAAAGACTATTTCTATGATATAGATGTGAGTATAATCGGTATTTATTCTCTATAGTATTTTAATAGTTGAGTATTCTATTATCATTTGTTAAGTCTGCACCAGTCACTCAGCATTGTCTGGAAGATTATGTTAATATTCCTTAACTATACTCTTGTACCCTGTAGCTAAATGTGTTACAGAAGACAAAATAATTTTCTGTATTATAGTATGAAGAATCTGTCTGGATATTGCTGTTCTACTGGGAATTAAAGTTATTGTAATATTCAACTCATGCTATTAGTGCAATTTTCAGAGTCAGATTATATCTTGACTTCGACAGTTGGTCTATACTTCACCTTATTTGATGGGCTCCAAAAATAATACCACTTACATTTGACGAATTATGTTATGAGAAAATCGTACTATTTAAAAAAAAAGTTTCTTTGTTTTTAGGTGAAATTACTATTTACTAATGAATTTGTAAGCACAGTATACATGTTTGTGACAAATAAATACAATGTAAATGAAAGATATTGTTTATATCAATAGAATTAATTTCCCATGGATCTTGTATCAAAGTCATTTTGTGTGATGTATCAATGACAATAGCTAGGTATATTAAATAAGAATAACACATGTCATTCTACTGGTGATAGGCACTGGTTACTAAGATGTTTCAGAGCTAAAATTCTTTTACTAACATATTTTTATGTTATAAAGGCCACAGAACATTTAGAGGCATTTATAGCTGATTGTGACCGAAGAACAACTGCTGCGAAACAGCGCCTTGCGGAAACCCAAGAGGAACTCTCTGCTGAAGTAACAGAGAAGGCTAATGCTGTTCATGAATTAGCAGAACAAATAGGTCAAAAGTTAGCTCGTGCAGAAGCCCTCGGCGAGGAGGGTATGGTTGAAGAAAGTGTCAAACTTATGGGAGAGGTGAGTAATATTTAAGAAGTAAAATTGATATTTTATGATGAATTTAATTTGCGTCATTTCAATAAATTCAAGTAAATGGTATAGAAACATTTCTATTGTGCTGAAAGGCAAATGTATTATTGGCAAGTAGTTGGCAAGAAATTAATTGCCTCCAGTTATACCAGTGCCCGCCTCTAGGTATTGATAAATTGTAAAGTCATATTACAGTCCATGCTCCTTAGGGTTCCATTATTTGTGATTTAATGTTTGGCGATAAAAAAACTACTTAAGTGTTGAAAGAGCAAATTCCTGGATCAAAGATGCATATTGTGTTTTCAACAAATAGATTTGCATGTCTGTTTATGTATTTTTACATCTAAAACTAAGCTAAAAATGATTTTTCATTATCCGTTTTCAAATGCGGGATTCCGCGATTGTCCATCGAGTACCCAAATCATGAGTTCGATAAAAAGCGGGAATTTATTCTGTAATTATTCCCTAATTAATAAGATTTTTCGGTTATGTTTTTGTTTTTTTTATATTGAGATATTTATTCATTATTTTAGATTGATGAACTACGCAAAAAGAAAGCTGTCGCAGAGCAGGAGTATCGTAACTCAATGCCAGCATCCTCCTATCAACAGCAAAAATTACGAGTTTGTGAAGTATGCTCTGCTTATCTTGGTATCCATGACAATGATAGACGATTAGCTGACCATTTTGGAGGAAAGCTGCATTTAGGTTTCATTACTATTCGGGAGAAACTTGCGGATTTAAAGGTACAAATTTTTTTAACAGTAACATTGACCCAATAATAAGGTAATAGTATGGTTAGTTTCATTAATTGTATACTTAACTGCATGTGCCAAATGTTCAGAAGAAAATTAGCTGTTTCTTAATCTAATGTTTTTTTTAATCAATAAACGTTTTGGCTAGTCAATAGTGGTCGATAATTTAAAGTCAATTTACTGCGCTCGATAGAAAACGGTAGACAAGAGGCGCGAGGAGCGCGGAGCTTCGGAACGCGAGCGCAGTGGCGGGCGGCGGCACTACGTGGGCGGGCGCGAGCTGGACCGGCGCGCGCGCCGCCACCGCGAGACGCCGCGCGAGCGCGAGCGGGACCGCGAGCGTGCGCGCTCCAAGGACGCGGAGCGCGACCGCGGCAAGGACCGCGAGCGCGATCGCGAAAGGGAACGCGAGCGGGAGAGAAAGTGAGATTGGTTTCATGTACAATGAAATATTCTCGTGAAATATAAATGGGGTAACGTGCAATCGTTTCTTCGACAGACGTAGCCGGTCCCGTAGCAAGAGTAAGCGTGAGGGGTCACGGGAACGGTCCCGGGGTGGCGATCGCGACCGTGAGCGCGAATCTCGCCGCAGTCGATCGAACCGCTCCAATTCGCGTGAGAAACGCAGAGAATGACCTTCGACCAAACGAAAGGGTTCCCGACTGAAAATCGACCGTCACTCGAAAAGAACCAAGTCACGATTAAAAAAACGTAAGTAATTACATTCAATCGTGTTGCAAACGAGCTTCTGGTTCTACATTATTAAGCGGAAATAATGTTAGGATTTTGTATACATTTATGCAAATGGTTGGTTATTAGTCCAGTACATGAAAAATAAGTGAGTTTTCATGTACTAATAAAAAAAGATTCTGTCTTTTTACCCTTTCTAACTGTTGGTCAGAATCTACATTGGCAGTGTACACAACACTATATTATTATGGCGTATAATAAGTAAAGTAATTATAAAATGAATGACATTAAAATTCGTGTACCGATTGATACCTTTCGGCACTGTTAGGATGCTTTTGTTATTACAGACTAGTAAATTGTGATTTGAATGTCATTTCAAATTACCTTTTTGTTTAAATATAGAGCACTGGTGCATCGTTTTAGCAAAATTAAAAGTAGTAGTTGTGGTGTTTGTATGATTTTGGTTTGAGACTGGTTTTGTTTAGTTTTAAGTTACAAATAAAGTGTAAGTTGTTTTGTATGATCTAGTTAAATATGAAAGGGAATATCATTA
>DWEM01000259.1:0-21500 GCA_018245935.1 Agara belti belti
ATGTAGCATTCAAATGGTGAAAGAATTTTTGAAATCGGTTCAGTCGTTTTTGAGCCTATTCGTTACATACACACACAGACAAATCTTTCCTCTTTATATTATTAGTATAGATATAGATTATACAGTTCACTAGTAAATTATACAGTTAACAACAATAATAAGAATTTTACTAGACGATTACTTTTCACAACATAGGCAACCCGAATCCTTTAAATTTAATTGTATCAGATCTTTAAATTTAATGTAATTACAGTTAATATGATTAAAATTACTGCTTAGGTTCATTCAGACACACTTAATTCCTGCGAATTAACTATTAATCTTGATGAACGAGGGACAAAAAAACGCATGAAAGAAATGCGCGCTGAAATAAAAAAGAAAACGAAAAAGGACGTTACGAATAATAGTAAAGATCATATTCCAAAACAAACGACGCGAGTATCGTAACATTGCACGGACTCCGAGAGGTTATTCCGACACGGAAGTTCCGGCCGTAAAACTCTCAAGTGCCTGGATTCGGCAAGCGGGTACAATATCGATTGCTTACGCCCACACGGAATACGGATCAGAACTACACTTTTACATCAATTGAATTTAGAATTCTGTCTAATAATAAATACGGGACCAGTGGGTGGAGGAAAATGTAGTAAAATTTTGTACGGTACGGACGATTTCGTGTTATCCGATTATCAAGTAGAATATCGCTTCGGTTTTTTAAACCTTTGTCGATCGTACAAAATACATTTTATCATTCTAATATGCACCTAAATAACATTGTATATTGTATACTGACTAGCAATAATGTTTTCTAGCAAGCCGCTACTAAATCATTAATGAACTAAGGACTGATTATGTGAAATAACATCCAACTTAAATGATTCTAGTCTATCATAACTCTACAAGGTATGTAAATATGACACAACAAAAACAATAGATATGTACCTATTACTAAACAGCATTTTACACTACAGTGATTTTAATTCTAACAATAGGTAAATAGGTTATGCGTTTAAATTGATAAAATATTGTTATTAATGTATGTTTAGTATTGGATTCACACGACATTTGACCTACTGTTAATAATAGATATTCGATTCCTCTACAAGTAGAATATTTCCTACTACTACTACTATTATTTACCCGTGATGGTTCCTGGGCGACTGGATCGCTACTGGGCTACTAGACAATACACGTCCATATAACGATGCCTCGATGATATTAACAGACACCACGAATTCATGGAAATCTACCTACATATATACATAGTTCATGGTAAATTATTATGCAAATGCAAATAATATATATCCAAATCCTAAATTAATGTTCACTGGTAATGAAATGGTAATTGACCGCAATATATTTGCATTTAATTCAATGTAAAGTTCGTTTTAAATTCTAATTGAATTCTTAATGACCTGAGCTAAGTACTAATTTCCTGGTACAAATTCAATGAGATTATATTTTCAACGTGATCTGTAATCCTGATGAATATCATTATGATATTATTTTGATGCAGTAACTTCATTAACATTTATATGATACCGTAAAATGTTATTAGTCTATAAAACTAGTTAGTAAAACTAGCTGCGCTGTGCATTTATTGTGATCGACACCAAATTTGACACATTATGGAGAATAGGTATAGTAGAATAACTTTTTATTTTACTAGATTCAATGTACACAACTAACGCAAAAAGTTTCGGTGTCGTAAGATATAAAAACCACCCACTCGTCTCCTAACGCTTGCTTGAGGCTCGAGGAATATCACGGATGCGCCCTCCGATCAAATTTCTCTTTAACCAGCACTCGATAAATCTAGCGTGTCTCTAGCGAACATCAGCAGAAATCTTACGAAATTTCGCATATATTGGCACTTTGATAACATGGATTTACGAAGCGATGCTATAACTCATAAGTTTACATGTCTTAAATTGCCTTTTTATTTGTTACATTTAATATTATCTCACCCGAGGATTCATTTAGTAATATCACATAATAAATGTTATCAGTGAGGGATTATGTTACCGCCGCTAAATTCAACTGCATTCCCTCCTCAGAATATATTATGCACATATTTCACAGACTAACTACGTATTCAATTGGATCATATTAACATAATCACCTGGCGATGAAATTTTAAACCTGGGTTTATATAATTTGTGTGGCCAATTGGACAAAACATACCATATTTTTATTTTTTAAAAGTAACTTATGCGACAGTAGTCCTACCATATTTACGGTGATAATTAATAATATAATACTTTGTTGATAATATTTTTATGGATGAATTACAATTTTTGAATCCACCGGCTAATGTGTAAGATAAGTTTATTATAGATAAAACTAACGAGCGTGACCTGGACCTCGTGAAGTAAATAAGGTACTGCAGCTCTTTCATTAATTCCAGCTCTTAAAAACCTCGGAGAACCTCGTATGTCTGTAAATCACACTCCTTGAAACAAAGCACGATTTTTGTATACGAATATTACAATTAATTAGTTTCTTACTGCTCAAATATTAGTATTTTCATAAACATAACATCACGCCTGTATTCCCCGAAGGGGTAGGCAGAGGAGTTCACCAGTTACGTTTAAGTCCCACAATGGAATCGGTGGTGAGCCTATTGCCATGCACCGGGCACATCCAGACTCTGAGTCACTACTAGAAATGCTAAATTAGAAAAATCCAGCAGTACCCAACCCGGGATTTGAACCCAGGACCTCCCGATCGGCAGTCGCGCTAGCAACCGCTCGACCAACGAGGCAGTCAAGAGTATAATATATTTCATTGAAATATGTATTTCATCCTTGCGATGAGCTTATTATTGAAAGCCGCAATGAAAATGAGCGAAGAAATAACACAAAAATGTTTTGAGTAAGATAGCTAGTGGTAGGTAGAATAAAAAAAATCCCAGTCACCAATGTTCGGAGCAAACTCATTAGACACAGTTGACACATTCGTATCAGTTTCAGAACGCAATAAAAATCCAATTTTAAAAATTAAACTTCCATTTGTCGGCGTGTGTGTGACGAAAGAGTAGAGCGAAGGGTTCGTCAACCCTTCCGTGCCAGCGCTTAGGCAACAATCTGTGTTCAAAATTATGGTGACAGTGAATTTTTATGGCACCTCGTAATATTATATTATGAAAGTAAATTAATTTATTGCCGCGTTAATAAACGAATGAGCAATTCTCGTTGTGACGTTTGCCTGTTCGTATCGGATTTATCGGAAATAACCGTTATTTATGTCTTCACCATTATTATAACTTTATAACTCTTTTTAAAGCCTTAGAGGGTTTTAATATTCAGTTTAGTGCACATTGAAAACATAAATAATAAATAAATAACAAAGTAATTGAAATTAATCGTATATAGGTATGTATCATAATATTGACGGTATTAACATTTAACTGTGAACATGTTTCGATTTTATGGTGAAAATATGACCGGCGTTCATTTTAAAAGCAACGTAGGTACCTACAAAATTATCACAGTCAAGGTACAAAAACACGAAGTACGCCTTTATGTAACTTGATAGGTTTTAAATCGTACATTGAACTGAAGCTATAACGAACTTTAGTTAGAAAACGCCAACTAATAAATGCCGATGAAACAAGTAGCCATGCCATAATATACCTACGATAATTTTAGAAAACAGTAATTACAAAAATAAAACTATTAAAGTAATTGTTGGCGCGGCTAATGTAAATTGTCGAAGTTACATAAACATATTTCATTTGAAATACTGTGCTTGGCTTAATCTCGATCATCTTTCGCAAAATAATATCTTGTACCTATATTTTTATTATTTTTTAAACATTTACAGAATATCAGTAGGTATTCATATTATGAATGCTATGGTCGAATTTCATTGTACGATAAATCTGAGGTCATGACAAATCAACTGTATGTATAATTAAATATGTATTGGTTAATATTGCAATTAACATATTATACTTGATATTATTATACGCAAATTATATAATTCTGTTTGTACTCATAGGAATAATAAAACAGAAGTGAAACCATATATTATGTATAACTATGCTGAATGTAGGTTAGAGTAATGTTTTTGAAAATTTTACATTTTAATTATCTCTATGGCTTTACATTTATAAAATCATTATTAACAAAATTATTAAGTACACTAGAACCTGCTTTGTTATTTCAATTGCCATTTATTGTTAATTTTTGTTTTATTTTTCACTCCCAGTTTTATTTAAAATATCAATACAGTCCTGTACGCGACACATTTTTAAGGGGAAAGTGAGGAGATTTTAAATTATAGGACAATAATTCACCAGTCGATTACAGTACTGCTGTTCGTGATAGTTGTAACGAAGTTTATTCTATCATTAATGTTGCTTTCATTGCCTGAACTTGGAGTATTCGAATATAGCAGTCTGTAAAGTTCAATAGAATAGCGAAATGGGCACTGGGCGATCGCTAGTGGTACATTTTCACGAGCGCCCCCGTTCTCCGAAGATCACATGAAACATCTCACCCCGGCTGTTATCGTTAGGTAACAGTCGTTAAAACGTGTCGTAGGCTTTCAGTGTGTCTTATAAAATTTCCAACTGACGTAAGCTCGAAGTCTCCGTCGGTGGCGAGGAGAGAGCCCTTACAAGAAAGTCGTACATTTTCATTACTAACATCCCCAATATAGTTAACAACAAAGGCCAATTTTTTTTACTATTAAACCAATTTTGACCGAATTATACAATTTGTGATTATTATTACAACAGTTTTGGTGCTTTGGCTTGCCCATCGAATGCGGAGTCGTCTGGTTTCAGGTTCATTTCCCACTCAAGAATAATAGTCGCGTGATAAGCATGAACAGTTGTTGCATACGTGAAAACTATTCTCTATAAGCGTGTATTTAGAAATTAGATTAGATTAGATCTACGGGTATATTGACTATAACTATCAAATATTTTTTTGCACGAACAAAACGTCCGATGATTCACAAGTGTGTTTAACTAATTTATCGGGAACGATTACGTATCTTGTAAATCTTATAAACTCATCATTTCCAACGCTGTTCGTTTGTAACCGCTGCTAATAACAGACCGCTAATAACACGGTGGTGTTTCAACCCCCAATAAATAACCACCTAGCAATTCGCATCACCCACTCGACTCGCTTGCATAATAACATAATTACCGCGTACAGTGTTTGCTTGTACATAAATAACAACACGCCAAGCGGCGTATAACATTGTACGCTTAATTGTTCACAATTTTAATAAAGACAATAATTTAGTGCGAATACAAAATCGGATAACAGTTTTGCCTAACGTTGTAATAACGTAAAAATAAATCTTTTTTTGTTGCAGAATTATCGGCATTACTTATATTTGGTCACATTTTATAGACGTCAATATACAGAGTCCAACATTTCTTCTTATATTTCTTGAAGCTTAAATGTAAGAAAAGAGTACCCTTTAAATGTAAACTGAAAAAGTAAGTGCTGCTAATTAAGACAAGAAAAAGAAGCAATGATGCTGAGCTCGAGGAAACCCTTAAACAAAGGATCCTACCATCTATTGGCGTAGTTAAGAAAGAAAGCATAAAAGCTATGTCAATATTTGTTATCCCGGAGACGCAGTGTGGTCAGAGATTAAAAGTGACTTGCATAAGAAATGGTAGATTCAGCTGAGAACTTACAAGGATCTCAGAAGTGATAAAGTAAGATCATACGATTTTATGCTTTAAGTTTAAGATTATAGAAACAAGTATGTAGTCTACTTTTGTAGTTTCTATGTATATACATAATTACACAATAACCCAAATTTCCGGCGTCACAGCCGCAAATAAATAAAAAAAACAATTTATTGTAATTTATTTACAAGTATTTCTGTCTTTTAAATGGAAATTAGAGACGCAATAGCAAAAATTGTAGTATATTTTATCGAATTACAGCGGATCGTGTACGCAACTAAACGTGGGAGCTAATTTTAGAAACGATTTGAAAGTATAATTTAGTAATAATTATACATTTAAAACCGACAAATGGCGCGTCTATACATTCAGAACTAAGATATTTTCAATCTTAAAGTCTAGTATTTTTCTCTAAACGATTCCTTCATGCATCTCTGTCGACTGCTGTTTCCATTTTCCCTCTGGAGTATAACATGCTCTTCGTGGTTGCGGTTTTGGAAGCCTTTTGGTATGCAAACCCGTAACCAAATTAGGACAGTGCTAGGTTTATACTGAGTTTGGTATCCTCCTATAAATAGTTACGTGTGATGACCGAATGATAATTGAAACTGTGTTTCTTGTATTCTCAATATAAATCTTAAGATTCAGTAATAAGTGGTTCTTAAGAAGCTTAAAACTGGATTGTTTCTGATAGTTGCAATCACCGACATACTCGTATTATTATATCCTGTGTACATGTATGTATGTATTATTATTATTACATTTGATAGATTACTGCTATGTCTGGAATTTTTTTTTTAATCCAAATGATGGCAAGGATAAACTTTAGAACATCTAGCCTTTTCAATCTAAATACCGAATTCAGTTTTCAGCACAGTTTTCACAATATAACTATATTCAAGGAAAACTCGAATGTATAGGTTAAAAAAAAATATTACCTAATATCCATAACCACATAAAAATACACAGTATTAATTGGGTTTAAGTTTTCCAAGTTCGGTTCAAGTATCTCCCCAGTTCTGCAATAAGCACCACCCTTAACTGCCCAAGGCGGTGCAATCTCAATTAACCGAAAGTTGTTATTACGTTTTCCTGCAATCTTTCGAAGTTTCAAAATATTTTCTCCATTGCAAACTCTTATTGCATCTGGCTGTTCCCTTGGTTGAATTGCAAAAATACTTCTCATATAACTTAAAGTATACCGCAGGCTACTTTAAATAATGTAATACGAACTGTTTTCATTAGTTTAATGTTTATTTTTCGCACTTCAATGTGAGGTTACTTTGGCGCCTTTGACCCGTATCTCTTAGAAAGTAAAGAGTATTTTTAAAATAACAAACTTTACGTCCTTATTTTAGGCAGACGATGCGTTTGAGTATTGTCAGCAATTTTTATGACAATACGTATTTACGTAAACGATTTCAATTTTTGTTAAATGTATCTATCTCATCCTAAACTCTAATTGTAATTAACGTTAAGGATCAGTTGTATTAATAATAATTATAATTACACTTTTAAGAAATTCTTCCGTTAGAATACGTTATGTGTACGTACGTGCTGTTCACTTCTATTGGGTTCTTCCCAATTTGTTGAAATACGAAAATGGGATCCAAATGTATGTATGTGGCTTAGTTAGTAATGGAATACTGTGGTTCACATATCAAACGTTCTCCGACGCAAATGAAAATTGTTAACTTTTGATGCGATTGTATTACTATTTGTGGCTCTATTGTTATATTATATTATTATAATGACATTCGGTATATCAGATATTTGTGGTTTGCCTTTGAATAATGTAGAAACATATATGCTTTGCTGTATAAGAGAATGAATTACGTTAAAAATTACTGTGGTCACTGTATATGTGGTATTTATAAGAGAAATCGATAGTAACAAAAGCAAGTTAAGTAGCGCAATAAGCAAGTTGAAGATCCGCTCGAACCGCCCGCAGCGGCGCAGTCTCGATTAACTTGGGGTTTGTTGTTGCACCGTCTTGTCTGCAGTCTCTGAACTTGGCGATTGTTCGCGGAACTGCAGAACGAGACTCTTATTACGCTTCGCCTCCCTCTTGTTTGAACTGCGAAGAAAATGAACGAAACTTCTTACACGAAGTATTCTGAAGTTTTCAAGCGCACTTGGATAAATTCATGCCATTTTTAAAATCCGCAAATTGGTTCCGCGTTTCTTTGCGCTTGTCTGTTGAAATGTGCTGATGTATGTGCTGATGTATTTATATTGTAGTTGTAGTGTTATTTATTAATAATAGTAAGATTACGTTACTTTATATGAATTTTTACTCTGAAAATAGCTTTAATAGTCCGAGCTACATAGAATACTTTACGTAAACCGTGGACGGTAATAGTTTGCCTTTATGTATATATGTAATTGGTTTAGTCACGTTGTGATGGTCAAATTATATGCGGAAAATTTTCCTGTTCATTGGATGATTATGAGTATAAAATAATTACTAGGAAATACACCCCCGTATATAATTGGCAATGTCGTTTAACTATTTTGTAATTTGTTTTTCGTTCATATACGAGTATAAAAGGTCTGTAATATGTACTTGTAGAAGCATCCTTACCTCAGCCAATAGTGTCTATATTTCTTTAATCTTAAATAGATATATAGTCTTAAAAAAGCAAGGATTTCTATACATTGACTAAAGCACTATTTATAAAACAGATGAACTGAATCCATTGAGAGAGGCATTGTCATTGCAAGCCGACCGCCCACATCGCCGCGTCGTACGAGCCTCGTCCGACCCGGTCACCACACGACTTCGCAAGTGAATGAACTGCCAAGTGTTCTGTTCATTCATGAATGAACTACACGACGACTTAGGTTCATGTTTGTTAAGATATTCTGTACTGTCATTTTGATGTTAAGTGACTTGTGCCGTAAAGACCATGAAGTAAAAATCTGCTTTATCGACACAATGCGAACAATGACACTGTAGAGCTAGTAAAGAAACCGTTTAGAAAATAACCTACTCCGCGCTATCATGTCTATAATATTAGCGAAGTATTAATTAGTAAAGTCTAATTTCTTGATCACAGTTTGCGATCTAAAGTGTTTAGTTTATCTTCAGATTTTACATAGCGAAGTCGTTGTATTGCTATTGTTTTCTATGTCCAAGCAAATAAAACACTGCATTTGTTCGAAATATTAGTGGGTACTTAAGGGCGCGTGCTCTTAACTTAATATCGTTCGAAACTTTCATGGGACGTGATTGCGAATCTGAAAAGTTCACGTTTGTGCATGTCCTTGCCGCATGTGCCAAGTTAAAAACAGGCTAGTAACAATGAGAAACCGACTTTAAGACCGACTAATTAAAACACTTTATCGAATGAACGACATATAGATAAGCATAAACAATTGCTTTTACAGTCTTGTCTTTAACTTTGAGCGGAATATGTATTGAGTGTTCATAGTTTTAAACGGTCGCCTTTAACTGTAAAACTGAATA
Source organism: Agara belti belti (assembly GCA_018245935.1). Lineage (NCBI taxonomy): Eukaryota > Metazoa > Arthropoda > Insecta > Lepidoptera > Hesperiidae > Agara > Agara belti. Next base: position 9,129 of record DWEM01000259.1, read on the forward strand.
CGTAAACGGCATTGAGTGTATGTACATATATACTTAACTTATAATGATTAAAACAATTTGAATTGAATTGAATTTGCGAGTTCCACGATAACAATATTCTTTCAATAAATAAAAGACGAAATATAATAAAAATACCGATAACGGTATTATTAAACTGTACGAAAAATCTACAAACTGGCATTACTGACGTTGGCCCAAAAACGTCGAAACAGAAATAGTCATAGGCAGGTCATGTCACTCGAACGAATCCAGAGAGATGGGCGTGGAGAGATGGAATTGGCGACACACTTTATACTGGAAAGTGCCCATCGCCGGTAAGGCAGACCTCGTAACCATCGGCATGACGATTTGAACGGTTCAATTCTTATTTTGTTCTGAAACTGGCTTGAATTAGCAATCGATGAAACTTATTTCTTGTTCCTTGTAAATTACGATATTCATATTTGTGGATGTTCGTCAGATCGTATGTGTATGTAGGCTTGACGTAAGAATTGTGTCAGGGCTACTGTCGCACCAGTCAATAGTACCTGGAAATTAACGTATTTTGCATGCACCTGTTTTAACCACAAACGATTTACATTCACCGCTTTATGAAACTAAAGAAAAAAACAGCGCTCGGTGATATAAATTCTTGCAAATTCTTCCAAGCTGGAGGGCGGCAGCGTTCAACAAGAACACACGGATGCAGCACCGTTCTCTTTGTTAAGGCCAAGTGCTGGAACATTTACACAATAATCAATTTAAATTACTATAACTACATTGTACATATTTTTATATAAGCACGCTTGTTTAAATATACCGACGGTGGCAGTAATACAAAGTTTAAACTTTTGCAACAATTAATTTGGCAAAAAACTAATTAAAAGCTAGAACCGTTAATGGACTCACTGCCCGGTTATAATAGAAGGGTAGAAAATCATTTATGCGGAGTTCTCTTTAGCTTGTTATCTGCTACCCGTTACGTGTTCTTATTGTTATAACGCAGTCGGGCCCAAACACTGGAGTGTGTCCAATTAGCGGACTCTGAGCCTTAAACAAGGAGTTGCAGGGCCGACGAGAGCTTGCGAACAAAACTATGTGCTGTTGCAGAATAACGCCACGAGCAAACAACTGTATAGAGGAGAAAATTCCTCTCAGGCCGTTCATGTTTATGCCTAACTTAGCAAATCACAGACGAGGCGAACAATAGCAGCTCCATGTCCGTTGTTGCTTTTATGTGTCGCACTTTTAATGACTTGTATCGACTTTTTTTTTATCTAATTTTAGTAAGTGGTAAGAACTACACGAAACGTAAGTAGCTTAACACCATGTACGATTATGTAAACTACTAATTCTCATAATTTTTATTATCATCTACTAAGATTGAGTAGTTAAATAAGTTTACAAATTGAATACTACAAAAATCCTTATTCTCAAATGTCTTATAAAGTATAAACTAACGATTGTTAAATGCAACATACCTACACGTACTTTAAAAATATCATATTGATAATTGAATAGCTTCGGTATCGTGCTCATTCATTTTGAACTATGTATCAATACATTTTTCTAAAATTTTCCTTTGAACACGTTATGGCTACGAATCGGATGTACCGTCTTTTTGTTAGTGTGATAAAGGAACATTTGCTCATCTGTGTGATCTTTAACCAATGCGGTGTAATTAAGATATTGCAGCCAAACATTTACTTCGCAATTCAAATATCATAACAGTTATATTTGAATATGTTCATATCAATTTTGCACTCTGTACTAATTAATTTTCTACTCTTGTGGAATAGTTTCGGCTCGTCGCACCCTACCGCACCCCCGTCTCGAGTACATAAGCAAACGGTAAGTTAAAAGCACACTACTCTCAAACGATACGACTAGACTTTCCACATAGACGGTAAATGACAACCTATGTGAACTTAAAGCTTTAATTACTTAGACACTAAAACGATACGATATATTAAATTATATGATTCTTATTGCTATTAAATATGTACACGCCTATTTTATTTTTATTACCCAGCTTTTCTTTAACTACGCCAGTTTTCCATGCCATTCCAAACGGTGGAAATAAAGGATTCCTGACAAATTTACCAATATGATGTATTGGTCAATTTGTCAATTAAAGTTGACTTGACTGATGATAATGATGAGATTGACACGCGAAGACATGACTCGCTATAAGTTCCGTATCTTGACCGATCTCAATGAGAACTTCATTATTAACTTTATAGAGTTCAAACACGAATAAGTAGAGTGCATTCCACATTAAATATGTAAAATGTTTGTTTGCTGATTTTTTAAAAGAAGCTACATGAAGATTACCTTTTATTATCAGGTCAATCTTATCAAGTTACATTGAAGTTTTAGGAGCCTCCAGTAGCACTTTCCACGCTGGAGTTAGGCTCGTGGTCAACTAGAGGCCGTACTAATATATATACAAATATACACACACACACACACACACACACACACATATACAAAGTTTACGTTTACAGTTCATTACAAACTGATTAATTATATCTTACACCTTCGATCAATCTCGGTTGTGATTAGAGCTGTCCTTGCAGTGTATTAGTTGTAACATATGACCTGTGTAACACTAACCGTAAAGTAATCTCTATCTGCACAAAAGATAAACTGCTGTCATTAAAATTAGCGATCATGGACGAACGCTGTAGATACTCTAAAAGATCATAATAGCCTATAATTATTCATGGCCAAAGACAGATTTCATTCATATCTACGCAGCTTAATCTATCTACATGTTCCTGTTGGTTCGTTAGGGCGCGATCAGATCACAATTTTGTTGTAAAGATTATGTCCTAAAGAAACCTCCATCCGGTCTTTGGGCTCGACTGTTACACACGGGATGAGGCGACGTAAGATTTGAGATATTCGAAATGAATTTTTCGTGGTTATTTGAAACGACAAAACTAAAAGTACATTTTTTTTTCAACCGTATTTCAACAAAAACTAATACGTTCAATATTTACTCAATTTTTTTTGTTATTGAGCCAGTTCGTATTTAATGAAGAAAATTAGGTAAGCAGTTGATTTTGATAACATAAGAACGGTATATTTAAATGAACCAACCTAATGCAAATTAAAAAAAAATATTCTTTTTACTTGACTGTTATTCCAATCCAATCACTTACTCTGGTTATTTTTGGTTTATTTAAGTTTATAATAACATTTTTGCACTCTTTTTTGACTTAGGTATTTATTGTTTACATCCAGTTCGATTGTGTTCACTTTAAGTGTAATAAAAATTGCATCAATATTAAAAGCTTAAAACTGTCCCGAGATTGTTCGGCACAAATCTTGAGATACGTCCGTGGATCGTGACGCCGGGTATACAGAGTCTGCCGGTCGACATTGGTCCTCCGATGTCGGACATGTCGCTCCTATCTGTTTCGATGCATTTGTCGTTTAAACACCAACCTGTAATAAATCAGACGCAATACTGAAAACGAACAAAGGACACATATCACATCAAACTAAAAGGGAAAACGAACTTTAACAAACCAACATAGAGATAAATTCCCATTAGCAACGGCGATGGTTTTAGGGTAAAACGTTCAAGGTAATTTAAGCCTATCTCGAGTCCACTACGGACACTCTTCATTCAATACTTGAAAGAGATTCTTATCGGGCGTCCTTAAATAGATTAGTAGATTAATGATGTCTGTAATAATTAATAATGGATCATGAATTTTATAACAACAATAAAAGCGGTTCGGTCGCCGTCGTAAAACGTGCTTTGCAGTTCGTGTTGTTTGAATCCTTTAGCTTTACGATCCGTCAATACGTTGTATATACTCGCTCTTAATTACCGGTGTTATCGTATACCTACGCTTTATGAGGTTTCATTTTTTACTCTCAAAGTCCATACCAATGTTGGTACCGTGTTAACTTTATTGAGCTTGATGCGATCAAGAGTACAATAATATGACTCGTGTAATAATTTCGAAATTTTACTCAGTAACATCAGTTTCATTATAATTTTAACGTGTTATTTAAATATTCTAATACAGTTCTACTCACACGGTGTTATGTTACCAAAGATGTATTGTTTCCGTTGTCCAAACAAATGCTAGTTATTTTACTGTTAATTAGAAAGAATTGCTTTCGTCTATTGTACACATTAATTGGTGCCAGTGCACGTCACATGGCTGTCAGCCGACACTAATGAATTCGTGCGAGCGATTCGTTAATCAAATTAATATTTGAAAATGCAATCGCGAATATACAAAAATTCAATAACCCGATCAAAATAAATCGATGTTTGCACCCCGCTTATCGTTTTTATCAACTTAATTGAAACCCATACAAGAATCATTGAGATTGATCTAATCAAACGAGTCAGTAAAAAATAACGAAGTACCCGAGCGCATCTCGGTCAACGTACAAGCTTTAAAAAGTTAAGCCCTTTTTCGAAAAGGAGAAAAAAAGGAGCGCCCCTAATTGATGCGTCGTCTTTGTTTAGTTTAATTCTAACATGCTTTTCCCATTAAAGTGGTCAGGAATCGGCCTCGTGTTGGAGATAAGGCCGACTCTTTTACTCCTTACACGTTATAATATTATAAAGTTGGGGCGAACCCTCCGCGCTTTTAACCCTAGTTTAACTCGAGGTACTCGGTCGCCGCACAAATAAGTGAATCACGCTGCGTTCGGCACCGTCGCGTTTTTACATTGTCGCAGTGTCCCCAGAGTGCTCGGGGAGTATTGAGAATCGATATGTTTGCGCTAAGTGCTTAAGTGCTTGCAGGGGATTGCGTTTCATTGATGAATAAGCAATGCAAATTTATAAGCTTGCCCACATCTGTGTGGGTTTGAAGAGAAATAGCTTTGGCCATTAACTCACTATTAAAAAAGGGAACATGTGTACTGAAGTTGTCATTTCGTGTCTTAAATATTTAGTGTGCTAATCCGTAACCGGTATTAAAGCATTAAGTAGAGGAGAAACAATTACTAAAATTACCCTACAGGAGAAACAATTACTTAATACAATCTAAAATAATTGCCACACTCAGTGAAATATGCAGTAAATGAGAAGCTTAGTAGAAATTTATTATTTTTGATTTAACAGATTATAATTTATTATCGGGTGTATTACGCAATTTGAGTTTTTAAAAGGCACTTCGTAAGAATATATGCGTATAGGTAAAATTCGAATAAGGTAAAAATAGGAAATACATAACCACTTAACATTCCAGTCGAAAGTTTTTGTAAGGTAACGCATCTTTAACAATATCTCCAAACCCTATTGTTCGACATTAGTTACGGGTAACCGCATTCTGGTAGGTGCATCATTCGCTTATTTTCCACTACATTTAGTGCAAAGAATGAACATTAGTGACAAAAACTGTATAAGCTCACAGTTCTTGTTATCAAATATTTAACAAAAACTATACAATATTTTTAAAACCACTTATCGGTAGTTTAATGATATATGTATGTAGTAAGAATAATAATGTATTTACAAAAATGTTAGTATTTTACTACTGAAAGCAATAAGTAGGTATATTAGATTATAAGTAGGTAATTGATATATTCATCATTGTTATTCCCTTTGCGTACATAAAAATAATAGAAGAGATAAAGACGAAAGTAATAAATGATTTAGGTACTACAGGTACACAACAAGACCTGTATAGATCATTACGAGTAAACTCCATTTGAACCCTTGTCACTTGTAGTTTGCTCAAAGGACGGCGGCATTGTGACTAAATCGCTTTGGCTACTAAACAAACTAATTTAAACATTAATAGTTCGAGCGCGGTGGAACCGGGCCGGGGCGGGTCGTGAAGACAACTCGGCACCTTTTGTGGGGTTTGTGGATAATCTTCGTTTTACGTGTATTAACATGCGGAGCTGTGTCCGGTCGCACGTTCGATTCCCGATCCACACTCCACACCCACGTTATCAGCGTCCACGGTCAATGTTCGATAATTTTATTACAGAAGTTTTGTCAAATTACTTGAGCCTTCAAATTAAATTAAACGATACCTGTCTCGTCTTGATATGAGGAATTAATTTATATTGGGTTCAGTTTTATCAGGTTTTGTTGCATTACCTCTAGAGACACGATAGAATATGTCAAATTCTACGTAAGTCGACGATTTCACGATAATATATGAAGCCAAAAATTCAATGAACAATTATACAGAATTACCGACAGAACGTTTTATAAAGCAGAATATTACGAACAAATACAAAATAAATATATACTGAGACCTATTTAGCCTAAATCATATGAAGATGTCTGACTATCGTACACGTTGATAGAGAAAAAGCTAATACGTTTATTCCATTTTAAAACGAATTATATTGATATTTAGATTGTATAACACACAGTATCATAAAGTCTGAAACGCTCAGTATCTTAATACCCCATAATGAATACTTATCGTGAAACCAAGTAGGTAAGTATCGTGAAACCTATTCACTAAATATCGTGATTGGCAACGAACGCGCAGGCGTCGGAAGCGACAAACGATCTTCTCGGCCTCCCCTGCGTTTCAAAATGACACTGTAAACAAAAGTATCATATAAGTTTATTAATTACACAGCCCCTGAGGCTCGAGCCTCCATGAATAATAATTATTGGATACCAAAAAGCTTTAGAACGCTCAAGAAGGGAAAGTTTTACAAAGAGCTTTTATTATTTAAGAAGTACCGTTCCGTTGCGTTGAAAGGGAGTACGCTCACGGTTTGCTGTTATGTAAATCACGAGCATGTGTCCATTCGTTTAAAGATCATTTTCCATCGGTAGAGCTCTCATTTGTCATGATTGAATGAGAAAGTGGCGGAAGAAAGTCAATAGTAGGTGTTTAAGGGTAGACTTCACGAAGAGTTTCTTCGCAACGCCCTTAATCTGATGGTAAAATCGATATGTCTTTGAAAATATGGCTTAACAAGTTTTCTACTTTTTATTTATAATAAAGTCACATTATGCATATATGATTTATAAATAATATTTAAAATTTCAAGACTTTATTCTATTTCAGATACGAAAGGCATTTTTAGATTTGTGTAAAAATTTAAATTATCCGTGCTCGGATCTGTAAATTGCAGGTAAAATATGATCTATACTTAATCAAGGGAATCTAACAAAAAATAGTTTAAACTTTCATATAAGTACATACATGATATTACAAGTATCGTATTTTTTCATTAATAATTTGTCTTTTAACTGCTTATAAAACACATTAGGTACCGGGGAATATGTAAAAGTAACATTTTGCTTAAACATTGTATCAGACAAAGTTTAACCTGTTGCCGTGCTGTATTTTCAGACTTCAGGTGCCGTTGTTATATTTTACACTAGTTGCGCCTCTAGTTTTACTCGCGTTGAATTTATAATTCATATTCATATTTTGAGTACATTTTTAGAGATTTTCGATTTTCTCATTGGGACCCTATATGTTTTTGGGATAAAATTAACATTTTGTATTTAATTTAGCCTTAAAAAATCAACGCAACACTGCCAGTTCGTAATCCGGTACCTATTGAACATAATATAATGAAAATTTTATTTACTAAACTCAGGTTTACATAGTAATAGAAGTAGGTACATAATAATGAAAAGACAAATTCGTTATATCTACTATTAAGACTATTCGAAACTTACCAAGTGAGTAAAATAAATGGGTAGTTACGTAGAAACGTTCAACACTGTATCGTAATTTATAAACTAATGGCCGCACCTAAGGATCAATGTAATACCAATACGATTTTGTCACCACACGATGAAATAATCCATAAACATATTATTATAAAAGGTGGACAATTTTTTACACTTTCTCTATCTACAAAACTCGTAACATGGGCACCTGCTCGGTTATCTTGACTAATGTACCGATGTATTAACTAGCTTTTAATCAGAGACTTAAATGGAAATTGTAAATTGTGAACAATTAATTGATCATATTTCTATAAGACCGACCTCGGACGAAACGAATTGGGAAAACATTTCATCGTCCAAATGCGATCTTTATATAATATGTATTTATATGGTCATTATCTATAACACTTGTGTGTAGTTATTAAACCGGAGTTTCTTAACATAGTAATTAATACAAAAACTTAAATTTTTGTGACATTTTCAACAATTCCAATCGCTTTTATTGTTTAAGTCATGAATGTTTATTTACCTTATCATCTGAAATTAAATAACTTATTTCATAAGCAATTAAAATATTATATGCGAAAAGTCCTTGTAAATATTATTATTATTATTATTACACTGCGACATAAACAATTACATCTATCCGTTTATTCAAACCGTCCGTCGACGACAGCGGCTATTCTTTTACGAAACAAAAAAAGTAATATCCAATTAACATTTGGATACACACACATTTTATAAGTGTCTGATAAAATTGTCGTTTCTTGAGTAGGTTACGAAGTAACATCCTCGGGTTTCATTCCACTGGCCGACATCGGCGTAACTCAAAGACGTCACCGACTCGAACTCGGCAAAGGTAGAAATACAAAGGTATAAAGGTACATTAGCGCCTTTTCACGCTGACCGGCATCGCCGACGTCACGGCACCTGCGGTCTTACTTGGCCAGTGGAAAACCGCTCTTTGTCGCATGCAATGAGCCTTTGGGTCTGTCGCGTTCAATTATGATAATAATTATTGACTACAACCTTTTCAGTCTTGAGATGTCTTAATCATTACTTATTATAAATCGACATGTTGCGTACGTCTGGTTATCTTTTAATATCGATTTTTAAATGCTACAAAACAGTTTTCATACGACGCCCGACGTCATACTTTTCTTTTTTGATAAGCGTAGTCCTACTATTATTTTAGTTAAAAATAATTGGCTCTAGATTTATAAAAAAATGATTGTTTTTAAACTAAAAGTTTACAATTCCTACCGAACGACCCCAGACTTTGGCATCATTAAGCAGCTGCATATCGCTGTAAGCAAGTACAAATCATTAAACGAATCCTTAGGAAATGATCTCTCAAACGCCACGTGTTATTACAAGACAAGAGGGCACATGTAAAAAAATTACAAAAGAGAAACATTTATATAATGGACAAATCCCTAGAGGGCTTTTGCTAACATTTAGATTCGTAAGAGTCACTTGAAGAACGCCCGTGGCCCTCGCGAGTGAACGTCATTACAGGATCAACCTAGAGGCAAATCATCTTTAGTACATTTTTAACGTAACGTCCAAGACTCTCGAAAATCTATATTGATATCTAATACCTTTATACAAGGTTCATTTTGAATTGCATTGATTTCGATTTGTGTCGTATCCCTTTTCTAAGGTGCCTATTAAATTTTGCGTTGACTTTTTCCCTAGTTCTACATTTTGTTACTCTCTGTCCTAGAGTTGTCGGTAGCGTGTATAATTATGTTTTGAAGCCGAATCTGGCTCCTTTTTGCATTTCTCTCATGAGAAATTCATCCCATTAACATTGAGTGGAGTATAATAAGGAATTGCGCTTTGATATTTTTGCGAATATATTTTTAGGTTTGATATTTTCAAGCGTTTAGATGTACGAATCGGTAATATAAAGGCTTCTAATTGTTTATACATTTTACTTATTATTAACAACCATAAATACTTTACTCACAGTCACCTGAATACTTTTTTTTATTCAAAGTCATTTTCTGTTTATTTTTGGAATCTGTTCTCTCATTACGCTCGCATTCAATAATCAATATTCATATTAAAGAGAAAATGATATAATTATTCGTATAAAGTGGCAGTTCGTTCCCAATTTCCCGCAGAAACTGTAATTACTTCAGTTAGTAACAAAGAAAATCGCAGAGAGAATGTCCAATTAGCGGCGACGTCTACCCGAGCAATTTGTTCTCATTACTTCGGAAACTATGACGTGGTATATTACCGGACAGATTCTTATATGGATTCAAGCAGCTTCTTAAGGTTCATAGAAAATATATTGTTTATATACATACATATGTATTGAAGCAATTTCGGCAATTTCGGCCGCTTGCTCCAGTAGTTAACGGACCTGATTGCTGAGCCGGAGATTGTGTGTTATATTCTTTTGTTTGTTCTGTCTCTGGGTGCAATAAGAATGGCATGTAGGTACTATATTAATTATCATTATTAACATTAATTTCATATCGACTTGAATATCTTAAAGTGAAAAAAAAAACACAGACGAATTGAGAACCTCCTCCTTTTTTTAAGTCGGCTAAAAACACAATAATTTCTGAACTCAATACAGTAATCGTATGTATCATTTTGCATAATTAGAACGAGCAGAAGAGTTGGCTACCGAGTACCAAATATCATTATATACGTAATATACACATAGATATATTATACGCTAACAAAAATATTACATTGGGAATAACTTTATAGACGGCCATGCGATCCCAAACTAGACATAATCAGTTATACATAGTAGCCGGATAGCTGATAAGGTTCAAATACAAACATCCGAATACTTCGATATATAAGTAGATAACTTTATACCTAGATACTAGTCAATCTACAATCTACACACACATTGGTCGATCAAAACAAAGATAGAACGAAAAATTGACATCCGTATCATAATATTATGATTCCGAAATAATTTCATTTCATTAATTAGTAGGTACTATTTGAAAATTAAACCGTACCAAATAGTGTATTCTGAGAACTGAAAGAGATTTTTTCCTGTCTTTTGCGGGCGAAGCTGGGGATTTGCTAGTTGTCATATTCAAGCTCTGGGTAACCAGCGAAAACACAAATGCTTCTGCAACAGAACTCTAAATGACATGAAATGCACAAACTTTTTGGCGCTTCTGTTCCATAATACTTCAAAAAATTTACAATCGATTTATTTAGTGTATAAATAATTATTACCTACCAGTTCCTAATCAAGATTTAATGCTAATGTTTTAATCAGGACTAGTAAGTAGATAAGAGTCGAAAAACATGTTTTATACAAACTCAATTAACCCACAATGATAAGCGTTGTTTGCTATTCACATCTGCCACTAATATCTATGTTTACAATTGTAACATAATTCATGTCATTAATAAATCGAAACTCTATTCATGTAAATTTGGTAGTTATACATGTATGTATGGGTGTGAACTTATATTAAAACGATAAAAAATACCTTATATAAACTCCGCAGTAAGCCTATAGAAAATTGTTATTGTTAAGATACTGGCTTGCTCTATTGAAATCATTTGAAGTTAGGGATTAATTTCTAGTTTTATTTCTAGCCATGTCTAAGTTTATCCGCTTGACGATATTACGTACGGCGACATCGCTTCAAGTCCTTAATTACCGACCGTGATAATAATAGGTAGATACATTTTTTCAACCGGAGACAGTCTTCGAAACTATATCAGATTAGACGTATCTCGACTATGTCCAGTGTAGGCATAAACATTTTTTATGTCTACTATTGACAGCGATACGGGCGGAAGTGTACTTTACATATAGACTATTTAATTATTCAATTGATTTCGAACAAAATCAATCACAGGTGTAAACTAATCGTGACTTAATTTCCTGCTCTACGATACTAATATGACATTAATATTTGTAGTTCTTTGTTCCGTTGTTTTTGAAATAGCGCGTGCTAAATAATTATGATAAATAGTTGAGCAATTTAATATTTTAGAGTTCTGTTCGCCACTTTGAAGGATTTCGGTCCGAACTTTTGTATGCACCTACAACTTTACAAAGATATGTCTGTAAGATTTACATGTAGCTAGTTATAACAGTAAAGGAAAAACTAAAGAAAACTGCATGCGTCAGAGTTCTGGATTAAGATATATAAAATTTGTGAAGTCAGCTTACTTACCATACACTTGGCCGGCGTGGTAGACTATGAGAGAAGGCCTATGGTAAAAAAAGAGTCCATTATTTCATAGTAGATTTGGTTGTAAAAATTGCTGTAAAAAGCAATCGCTATGTTATAAAAATGACGAGTAAGTAAATCTATTGATGTTATTTGATTTTCTTGGAATTTTTTATTTGTTTATTTCCCATTAACTTTAATAGACTATAAATCTTAGTAATTCTTTTTTACCGCAATGTTATATGTCTTCTTGGAATATTGTTACTGTATAAATGAGTTTAAAATTAATGCACTAAGCTACAAACTTAGAATTTTTCGTTACGCTCAATAAACTTAGCTTATGTAAACATGCTGACAAAATTCTGAGAACACGAGATAAATGTTTTTATAACGTATTTTGTAGAATTACCAAATGGTTGTATATTCCGTTTGATGTTAAGTATTTTTTATATACCTACTAAAAGCAGTAAGACAGCTCTAATTCTTTGTTTCAAATCTATACAATTACTAGCTGACCCAGCGAACTTCGTACCGCCTAACAAACAATGTTAAGGGTGGACAACCCTTATCACTAAGGGGTAT
>DWEM01000260.1:0-21484 GCA_018245935.1 Agara belti belti
GGACTCGGGACTATGGCGGCCGGCGGACGCACACCGAAACAACGCAGGTTCGAGATGTCTACCGGGATGGCGGCACTGAGGAACGCGGCCAATACTCCTAGAAGAAGACGCGGTAGCTGCAAGTGCTTGTTCGGAGCGCCCGACAGAGACGAGACCAGACGTCTAATGGCCGAGCAGTACGCGAGGGAGAGGAAGAGATTCATTAGAAGATTCAATTTTGATATCGAGACCGAGTGCACGTATAAGGCGGCGAAAATGGACTCGCCAGTGAAATTTTGTGAAGAGGATAAAGAAAACGGTAGTCCGCGGACGGCGACTGAGGCGTTAGCGTGTGTTGGTAATACCGACATAAGGGTGCTGGGTTCACCGTCGCGACGCACCAGCAGCGCTGGCAGCTCGCCGCGGACGCCGAGGACGCCGAAAACCCCTCGCGCCTCCAGAACGCCTCGGACGCCGCGCACGCCAGCGTCCAGGAGACAACTCCAGATGACAGGTGAGTCCGCTTATTAATTGTAGGTAATAAATAAGAATTTCAGGGTCAGGTTAATGCAATTGGCCGCAACATAGAAACATTTAAGCTCTAAATATCTCTACCGGAACTCGTTCAGCTATAATAAACAAGTTGTGATACCAGCAAACATAATTACCTATTTTTACCGTTCGCGTAAACGTTATTAAAAATACCGCAGACCCCGTCCGGGTTAGGTATATTGTCAAAGTGAATAATAGCTCACATTAGTTGTTAAAAGACAAAGAGAAAACTGGCCTGTCACATTTATATTCGAAAATATGTCAAGTCAAGATGCATCGTTCCCATAAATTTATTTGAAATGCAGGCGAGCACCCTCAAGGTGTTGTTTTAAGCGTATACAGAGACTGGCTAGGTATATATGTAATTTGTAATAACAGTAAGTACATTGTAAAACTTTATGGTTATAGACTACAATTTTGTTGAAGTTTTTTTTTAAAGCGAACGGAAGCCTCACAAAAGTAAATAACAGCCGACTGATATTAGTTCTCTTGTTTATTATTATCAGCAATAGTCACAGATAATTTATAATTAAAACATGTTATTATTATGAACTTTAAATGACATGTCTAAACTTTTTACTTAAAAACATGAAAAAAAGTTTAACAAAAAACTACATGAAAAAATCAATACATATATAGCTGCTTATTTAATATTGGATTCTATTTTAGGAGATCTCTATGAGGAGAGTTGAAAAACTGCGGCTAAGTTATAATAATTACAGTAATAAAATGTAGGTATTATATATTTGCTTTTGAATAATATTTTTTGTTTCGAGAAATTACAGTCCTAATATTATTCGAGAGCTTATATAGGGTGAACCAATGGAATACTCGTAAATCATAGATAATAGACGCCATTACATTTTATTGCTCCTTTATTTCGTTCTGAAACCGTGTCTACAAAACGCATTAAGCGTTATACAGGATCCGAAAGTTGAATTTATCTAAACAATATTATTTGTATATTTATACTACATGTTTTATATATTTTTTATATATTTAATTAAATTTAAAAACGAAAGAAACTTTGTGAAGTTACGCTTTGGATTTGAACCCTAGACCGAAGTTGTAGACCTGAATTTAAATCACTAGATTATCACTGTTACAGACGTGTTGTCTTATACATCCTTATCATGAGAGACCCAGCTGTGAAACAGTAGGAAGTTTTGAAAACTATACACTCGGGACTTTCGTCTATCTATAGATTTACATAGTGCATTGTGTAGAGCACTTAACTTATTTTTTCCCCGTCTGGTACTGTGTCCATATCGGAACATAGCCCGAGGACATTCCTGATTTGGGGACGCCTACGATATATTTCGTCACGGGTCTAGCGAAGGGCACGCTTACTGGATGTGTTTGCATAATAATGGCGACCACTTAGTAACGTTACGTAATTAGTATTCATATTTTCGATAGCGCGGCGTCATTATGTCGGGCTTTACCTGTATTGTTTATTAAGGGCACTTGACTTTTTGTGTGTGAAAGTAGGAAGGAGCTGGCAGCAGTGACCGAACTCAAGTGTGACTGCAAGAATAAGACATGTGTCTGATACTAGTTGACTAATAAGAGAATTAGTGTTATTTGGCATTCATAAAACTGTCGATCGCCAACTTGGTCGATCCGGAGGTCGTGGGTTCGATTCCCACCCGGGACCTCTGAAGAGCACATTTGCTTGTTCTGTCTGGGTGTAATAAAAATATCTATATAAGTATCGTGTTTTTTTTTAAAAAAAGAAAAAAAAAAGTATCGTATGTATTTAATGTATGTTTATCAGCTGTCCGGTTACAATAACACAGGCATTAAATCGCCTGATTTGGAATCCGACCCACGTGTGTGGAATTGGAACGATAACAGGGCTGTTACTATAAGTTAGTTAATTAGATATAAGTTAGTGTGCATGCAGTTAGTACCTACCGTCCTATTTTAAGTTGCGGTAAATTAAGGCCAATATACGACTGGCGTTCGTCGGGCGTTTGCCGAGCGACAGCGCGGCGTGAACGCGGCGTTTTTTTTTTCGTGCGCTATTCACGCTATTGATATTTAATGAATAAAAAATTGACCAAACATGTAAATTCACATCACAGTAGTTTTCCTCAATAATGATAGCGGTCGAATTTTAACCTTGTAAAATATCACGTGTGTAAGTCAACAGTAGCCAGCACTTATATCCTTACTCATTAGTATTCACTCATATGTGAACCGGTGCGTGGTGAGCGTGGGGCTTTTCTTGTATTGGCTTATGAGGTCAGGTCGGAGGGTCCAACGCAACACGTGAGAACTATACTTCGACGAGTCTTGTGTCTGGAGGTTGTTTTTTTATTATGTTGTGTAGCATTACAACACTGTTAACTCTTTTTTTTAATTTTTTAACTTTGTTTTACACCAGTATAAGTTAAAGTTGTATTTCTTTCTTATGAACTTGTAAAATTGATTTTTGTTGTAAATTGATTGACGTTTAATGGTTATGATAATTTTTGAAGTTTTTCTATTTAATTATTTGTAAATTACTATTATATATTACTATTTAATTATTTGTAAATTACTATATAAATATAATGAAGCTGCATCCAAAATATTCATGGTCTGTCACTTAAAAAATTCTATCTCTGTTCTAAATTCAAATTCAAATTTCAAAAACTGTCGCTGCCATATTAATACGTTCTCACGTGATCATTCTAAATTCAAACGAATTGATACGATGCAAGGACGATCGTTGCATCTGATCGGCAATTTGTATGCGCGCGCGCGGTTCACGTCGCCTTGTGTTTCCACAAATACGTGAACCGAAGTCAGCTCTCACGGAAACTGCGTTCACTCCGGTGTATTGCTGTCATCGTGGCTAGAAATTCATCTATATTTAGACACAAGCACGATGCTGTGGGCGTAGGTAATGAGCTGCTAGGTAACTTACTACTCCGTTTACAATGTCTGTCTACGTTTACTTCCTTTTTTTATGGTCATACCGACTTCCAACTACACAATCAAATGAATATCGCAGTACATAGTTCCTGTTAAGATTCTATGAAACTGTGCCCAAAAATACATAGTTTATTATTGTGTATTCGAAGAGCGAGAAACAACGTGACGAATGGAGACTTAATGTGGCGTATTACGGCACATGCATGATTTTTTCTTTTTTGATCTTTAATGTCGTAACGTGACGGCCAGTCACAATATTTAAATCAGAACACAACAATTCTTCGTTGTTTCGCGGCAGACTTATGAGTAGGTGCACTGGTATTTCCATAGACAAAGTTACAAAAAAAAAATGTTTTCTTATATAACTAAAATACTGGTTGAATGTTTTAAAAGATCGCAGCAGCCATTGACTGCTTCTTATTATTCTTTAATTATGTAACTCAGTGTGCACGCAACTTTATTCTTGTTTGCTCAAGTGCACTACGTACCTTATCTAAAACGAACAGTTTGAACAAATACGATCAAGTAAATATTGCTTTAATATAATACAAACACATCTCGAATGCACATTTGTTGAATCAATGTTATATCAATATTGTTGATTAATTTTTAATGATTTTTTTCTTTAAAAAAGTAATATGTGTTATTATATAGTTTTGTCTATATTTAAAAAATTAAAGAAGTATATGTGTATAAACCAGATTCTAACAGGTTTTTATGAAAAATTTACTAATTCACTTTTTCCCCTCTTGACTACAAAAAGGTTATTTACATTTATCTAGTTACAATAAATGTAAGGGCATAAAAGCAGAAAATTGTCTATGGCCTGGAGAAAGAACATACGAGTCAATAGCAATTCAAAAATAGAATTTATTAGTCGGATCATGACTCCCAAAAACCAATCATGGCTTCCGAGATCAATGACCGCTTACGTCATCTAAGGTCCACCATTACACTTTTTGTTCCACCTATACAATATTACATATACCGCCAACACTAACTTTCTTTTTAGAAAAACAACCTTATTCACTCGTAATACGACCCTATTGCATTAAAAACAACAGTATTGACAAGTTTGTAGTAATTGGATAGTTATGTATACAAAAAACTACGTACTGTAATCAGAGATGAACTGAAGATAGCATAAGAAATGATATATAGTTATACGGCTCTTTATTATTAGCGATACAGCTAACGATTTCGACTTGAGGTTACAGTACAGATCGATGATCTTAGCATGTGTTAGTTAATTCGTAATCCAGACTATTGCCAATTTGACAATATCATATATCATATAGTTGAACAAAAATTAAGTATTAAATTGTTTTTGAAGCTACTACTAAATACTAAACAAGTTCAAGTCAAGTAAGGTGTTTCCGTGTACTATGCAATCATTTTATACTTTTATTATATTTTATACATTTCTTCCCAATCCCGCAAATCTCGCCACGGGATCGGTCAATTTACGAGCGACATTAGTCCCGCATGCGCGATCCCGGCGTTCCGGGATCACTGCATCCTTGTACCGCGTTCCCTAGGCCATCGTCATCATGTCGGACATCCCGCATCTTTTGCATCGTTAATTCATTAAATAATTGATAAGTAGTCTTGGTATCAACCCGAGATAACCTTTCTTGGGGTATTTTTTGTATAGACTGAAACAAAATATGCGGTGACTGGTCTCTTTGTCCAATGGTTAAGGATTCTAACCCAGGATGGTTATTAATGTCATGAGCACGTTTACTTTTCCTGCCTGGGTGTATAATTATATAAGTATCACTACACAGTATAAAACAAAGTCGCTTTCTCTGTCCCTACGTCCCTATGTATGCTTAAATCTTTAAAACTACGCAACGGATTTTGATGCGGTTTTATTTAATAGATAGAGTGATTGAAGAGGAAGGTTTATATGTATAATAATATATGCGCGGGATGAAGTCGCGGGCAAAAGCTAGTTATTCACAAAACAATAAAGTAAATTATTCACAAAATGTTAAATTAAAAATTCAACTTACCCACAGACGGCGGCGGGAACGGAATAGAGTGAGTCCCAAAAAGACTGGATCGGGATTCAATGCTGTGGTGGACGGCTCCAGACCTGTCTATGAAAATATCGTCCTCTGCGTCAAAATCGTTGGAAATCTGAAACTCAGTCAATGGAACTAAAGCTTTCTTTGGACGATCCTTGCTCCTGATGCATTCGTTAAGATTCTGTTTCGTTTCCTTTGCTCGTGTAATCGATTTGACATCATCCACTTTTTCATCATCTGTCCAGGAATACCGGCCGCGATCTCCGAGTTGGCAAGAGGCATCTCCGATGTAAAAGTTCGATGCGGCCATTTCGGTCGCATCCTGGTCTTTAACGTCTTTGTCGTTGGACTCCTTGTTATTAGCTTCTTTATTTCGAGACGACTTGATATTGGTGTAATGTTTCTTGCAAGTTCTACCAACGATTTGTTCGTCCGTTTTCTCCGCAATAGAAGAGGCCTCATCGAGACTCCGTCGGTCCGAACTGCCACTGGAAATAGATTCTCTCGTGCGGTCGTCGGCCGGCTTGAGCGGTATGTACAGCTCCTTGCTGGAGCGCTCCCAGTCCCGGCGATGCAGCACCTCGTCGATGACGCTCGGCGCCGAATGGTACCGCGCTTCCTGATTGTCACTTTCATGATGTGACTTCCTTCGGCTTCGGATTTCTTCGTGACTTCTGTGAGCCGATAACGGTTGTTTCGTATGACCTCGAAAAGAATTAAAAATGTTTAAATCAGCACGATTACACAAACCGTTTACACCTATTAACATGAGATTTAATGTATAAACGAATCAATAACGGCAATCATAATTTAGATTCTAAATAAAGAAGTCAAAGTAGATAATCAAATTTCAAAGAATACTGACATTAATAGTAATATGTATAATAAAAACAGCAACAATTATGATAACAATAATAATCTATATATTAATACGTGAAGCAAAAACTTTGGACCCCTTTTTACGAAAATTGCGCAGAAGGAGGAGTATGAAATTTGGCACACTTATAGTTTATGTGTAGGAGAAGTGCAGAACGCTAATATTTTTCAATAACATTGTTTATAAAGTACATTAAATTAATAAATAAAACATTACTCACACTTCAATGCGTTTAATACGCACACACGTGGAAATACAATAAAATTGTTTCATCGTTCATTGTTTACATTCTTATTGTCAATGTCAAACAAAAAGTCCAATGAAATGTCAAAGAATGCTTTTAAGTATAATTAATTAAATTAAACCTCATTTATTGTACCGTTCGTGCTTTTTCAATAACTCGAAAATTTATACACAGAAAAAATTGTAGAAACTGCTTTCAAATTTAAAAATAAAAATCAATGAACTACGGTCGACTTTCGACCCCTAGGCGACCAGTAGTATTTGTAATTATGGGAATGGTAACATACCAGTTACCTATGTTATAACGGTACCTAGTCATAATCAACTACATAAGATGACAATGAAGATAGGTCCATAACATTTTCATATAGGTACCCACATTACGCTACTACTTTAATGTGACTATTCTAAAGTAACGCAAATCACGTGTTGAAGTAATGCAGTAATATTATTCACAAATAATTACAGGATACCATTCTATGGCGTATATTTGTTGTTAAAAAAGCACCCCACAATATTTACCCTCGCGGAGAGACTCGGACAAAACGACGCTATTATAATAAAAATACAATTTTGGCCACAACCCCATGTCAACATTAGGGGTGCTTGCGAATAAAACACTTGTACACTTATCATTATTTTTCGTAGCATATGTCGAATCCTAAGTATCATCGGATATTTATTGTGACCCATTGATTGCTCGAGTATTACACGTTATTGATGGCCATACCGTAGCAGTAAAACTTTAGTTTTTTCATTATAATAAATATTTCTTTCTTGTGTAATAGCCTCGTGTTTGACTACGGGCTCACCTGATGGCAAATGAGGTGGCGTCCACGATGTCATGTATGGATTGGACTGACGACCTCTAACAAGGTAATTTTAAACCTTATAATTCTAATGTAGGTAGAATTGTTTACTTCGAAATTCAAATTAAAATCACGTGTAATATTGTACGTTAGTATTAAGGCGCGGATATTTGAATTACGGTCTCACTTTGTATTATAACCGCACTATTAGATTTAGGTACATGAATTAAATTTCTCTAGAAATTTTATGCTCTACATCTTGTATCTGTTATTCTTACCCATTTACGTCTGTTAAGTAATATATTACTACAACAGCGTATTCTACCATATTGTTTGATAGAAACTAGTTTATATTTTAAATATACCTAGCGTTGGTACGGCATTGATACCGCATATGACCCTATTCTTTCAATTTACCCACGTGTTTGAATGTAATGTGAAATATGAGTTCACTGGGAATGATACCTGTAATTATGGCTATCACGGTGCCATCTATTCGCACCGGCGGCGGCATTATGTGTGGACGGAAATAACGATAGCCCATGATATTTTATCGATTTTGCAGTATAAAATTGCATTGCCCTTCAATTGTTTGGTATTTGGTCCGCGCGCAATAATATTGAAGTTAGCAGCTTTTTACTTTCTTTAAATCATCACGAATGAAATGATGTGAGCAAACTACGTAATTGTTTCTTAACAGTAAAACCATTTCAGGACCTGTTATTAATACAAAACTGACATTGTTCAATACAATTAAATTTAAAGCTATAGTTTCTCAGTATTTTGTTTCTCAAGACCATTAGTTACAAGGACCAGTTGGAAAGTTTGTAGCGTTTTCGAGGTAGGCCTGTATATGTATGGAATTTTCATTTAGAATTACGAAAGTGGCCGCTTTAACTTTTAGCGACACATGTCGTAAATTAGTCGAGTTTAACGTTCTGTCTCATTAGTAGAAGGTGCGGGTAAACCACGGCCAGCGCGGGCTTTTTCACTCTAGTTCACAAAATAAACATATGAATAACGTTTTCATAAATGGCTAGTGAGCAGAAAGTGTATAAAATCGTATAATACTAGACTAGCTTTAATTTTAATTATACATCCAGCCAAAAATGTAATATGAAATTGTGAGGTTTTTTAACTATGCAATGATTTACTTATGTAACCCAAAATAACGTTTAAGCTATAACCAAACGGCAAGCATATTGTATTTCGAATATTTCAAGCGAGACGTGCATGAATTTGATTACGTCTTCTACTTTCCAATGCATTTTAAAACTAACGTATATTTCAGTGCATCGACCAGCATGCGACGGGACGGTCTCTCGCGGCTAGCAGATCGAGTCCGTCCAAGGACGTCCACTCTACGAATGCCTGCTTCTATCAAAGCGACTCTAATTTTTACACTGAAAGGCCTATTTTACAATAAAAGTGTCACGGTAATCCGCTGGCTTAGGCGGTAAGAAAAATGATCCTGAATAAAAAAGTAAAAAAGTAGAAAGCTCTTGGTTGTTTTATTTGTAGCACTACGGGCACAGGCAACATGGCCGCGATCGGAGAAGCGAATATTAGGTAAACGCGGTACTGGAGTTTCGTTATTTTTTTGTTATACAGAAGTGAATGTAAAGGTACTTTTGTATTTTTGGTTTTTATATGATTTTAGTTAGGTATTAACGTTTGTAAAATAACAGCAATTTCATAACCCTGTGAGCATATAAACAAGATTTTTACTTAAAAGCAAAAAGAAAACCATGAAGCATATACATTATTTACAGACACCTTTGTAAAATCGGTCTGGAGTCCAAAAGTTCGTTACGCGCCACCCTGTCTACAAGACAGGTGCAGGCTTATATATTTTGACAGCGATACTTAGCAGAAACGCCTTCCCTTTAATTTAGTAGTCATTTTTTTGTAGGCCTCCTGACCCATTTTCAACTCAATGATTATTATCAACATTAATATAATTTATCTATAATTTTTTATAAGAAAAAACTCTCAACATTTCAGATTCTACTTTACACAGACTGTGCGTCTAAGAAATTGGACTTGGATAAAGACAATGAGGTTTGTTATGTAATTTAAAAAATACAAATATTTCATATCACTACTCGATTGTTCATGTTCGTTATTATAATTCTATTGTATGTAACATTTTAACATATTTTTACATTTGATTATATAATTTTTGGCGATTGTCAACCAGGGTGAAAAGGTAGGTTTGAATTGCTAATATCATTATCATTATGCGACTAGACAATGGCAGGAAAGAGTATATTGTTTTACCTCGGTCTCGGGGAGTTTCGCTACAATGCGTCGCATCCGGACGCGCCCGCGCCAGTCCGCGGCTACCGGCCGGGTACGGATTTAATTAAATATAAAAACATATATATATTGAAAGTTAATCCTTATTATATTATAACGCCTATTTTTGACTGGTCTCTTGGTCGAGTGGTTAGAAACCCTGACCGCTAAACCGGAGGTCGTGAGTTCGATTTCCACCCAGGACAAACATTTGTGTTATGAGCACATTTGTTTTTGTGTGGGTGATTGTGTTGTGATTATTATACGTATACAAAATGTTATAATAACAACCAAAACGATGCTTAGGTTCAAATATATTGACAATTTGTGGTCAACAAAAGTTAATAGAACTAAGTTAAATATTTGAATAATAAGTGTGCAGTGCACTTTACAATCGCATTGAGTCATCACGAAATTTATCAGCTCTATTATGAGTAGGATCACTCCGCCGTTGTAAAAGGATTTATTCTCAAACATCACACTCCTGGAGTAAACCCCGAAACTGCCACTGATCGTTTAGGAAGATGCATCCTTATTTTATAATATTGATTCTAGTAGACTCAAGTAACAATCACTAGTAAAATTCAATGCATGCATAACGTAAAAGTATAGTCCTTTTTCAGTTTTGTCCGAGTCAGTGCAAGATTGCTCTCGTTATTTTGAGCTATATTATCAGAAAGGTGATATATAACATCAACAAAGGTACATAACATCCACATAAGCCAAGAACAATATCTTCACTCACATTGCGGTTCTTTAGCACAATTTATGATTGTACCTAAATTGTAAATATTTTGCTTGTTTGTTGCCATTCGTTTTTGTGAAACTGGATGTGGGATAATGTGACATATTTTATTTTATTACTATTAATTTGTAATGTCGTTCCTCTTATTTGTAAAAAGTTAATAAATTTTGCGCGCCTATGTAATAAAACCGTTAATCAGATTATTCATTATGCAAAAAGGGATAGCAATTTGGCTTGTCTATTTTGTTAAACACTCTCTTACTAGTTAATGTGAGATGAGGGTAGGGGATCCCTAGATAATATTGAATAATAAATTCAGACAGAGCGCGTGGCAGGATGCTGGTGACAAATGACGAGGCGGCTGCTTCGCGTGAAATTACAATTATCTCTCTATGCTGCCCACCAACCCTTCGTTCATTATGCAAAGTCAACGTATTAATTGACTTGTAGTCACTGTCGGCCACAGTGAAGTATTACATTGTTTATTTTTGTGTTAAAGTAAATGTCGAGATAACGATATTTCTCTATTTTTTAAATCAAGCCTTAAGAAATATTTTTTTATAGTAATGTTCAATAATGCCTACCTCTAGGTGGGTAGGTTATGGCCATGTATTATAGGTATTAAGAGTAGAAGTGACATTGCCGTGTCTCAGTCCCTAGCTTTCGGTTCATCAGTTGCGTCAATTTCAGAACTCAACAAGCCACCATGCGGGATCGCGTTATTGCTTTTTTATTAGTATTTTTTTCTAACCCCCGCTTCGCATGCTGTTTTTGTTGCACACGCCGTGGGATAGGTCGCAGCTTCGTTCGTGTTTATGCTGGTATTAGCATAATGCGCTTTTATGCATCGCTTTGTCAACCAATTGACAAAATAATTATATCAACGCAATTTTTTAAAATTCGTTGTAATTAATTGCCAACTGATACCTTTCCTATGGCGCCTATGAAACTCGACACTAACCATGAATGTACGAATCAAAGGTCACTATTAGAGCCATTAGAGGTATTAACAAAGGGACATTTGCATTTCTGCATTGTTTTCCGGGGCGATAACCAAATTATCTTTTAGTTCTAACGGCCGTGTGGTTGACCGGCGATACGTCGACACTAGACAACTGAGTTCATTTGCAAATAACCAGTTAATTAACAGTAAACGTGAATTCGTTTTTGTAGCTCGGCAAATGTTAAGGCTTAGTTTGATAATTCATTTTTTTTCTATTTTAATCATCTAAAATTCCTACAACGTGGCTATACTAGGTATATTATTTATTCCCACACATGGAATGCTCTATAATTCACAGTGTGTGGCTGTTACCGATATGCAAACGATTGGTTCGAGAGCACTTCTAAGTTCGCGGTGAGTGGATTCTGGCATTTGCTGCCATTGTTTAAACCATGACGTTCCTTTTCAACTCAATAATTCCGTGAGAAAAAGTATTTGCATATAATATTATGTTTTTTTTTCACCGCTCGTTTCATTAGGCAGCAATAATGATACATATTTAGAAAGATTATAGGACATCAGTATAGCTGTAAATCGTCGTGTATTTAAGATTTTTGCTTCAATTATTACCTTTGTACGAACTTCACTGTTATCAAGAGTTCGCTTCAGAATTTATAAACCCATACACCGGCCCCTGTTTATACCAAAGGCCAGTTTTTGTTATTCTTACGATACTGTTCTTATGAAATTTTGTTATTGGCTTCATCAATGCTTTTATAGTGTCAAAGATAAAATCAATTCATTTTCCAACAACAATCCGCGTGTCCCGTATCATCATTAATTGATGAAGATTGACGACATCGCCCATTAATATTTTGAACCCTTCTGCGACAAATTGATACTATTTATTCTTTATTTACTTCTAAATATACCGTAAAACAATAAAGTGTGTAGTTTTCTTCTGATTTAAGGATTTCATTGTTAATATGTACCTACTGTAGACCTTAATATTCACCTACACGCGCGATACTAGACCTCATAAACAAGAGCAGTAAATAACACCTAAGTTCAAACGTAACCAATATTTTGAATACCTAAACTAATATATTAATGGATTTGGTAAAAAAAAATATTGTGTGTATTAAATATTACCCTTATAACTATTCGTTGCTGTTTGTGTTACCGATCTTTCTCGGATGTCTAAATGTCTGTTCAACAAAAAATATTGCACAGTGTCTGTTCTATTTTTGAGTGCATTTCGCGCTATTTTGGCGTTCCCTACGCAGGCATTATGTCAATGACCCCGATTCGCGGCGTTGTTCACGTAGTTTTGGAAACTTTTGGGGTGATTATTCAAAAATAGGTTGTGAAATACTTGCAGACTCAACATAACTTTATCAAAATGTGATGACGAACCGGGATAAGGTAATCCGATATTACCTATATGTTAATCGCGGAATTTCTGCATTTAGTTGTTAAAACTGTATTTTGAATATCAAAAAATACCGAATATTAGGTGACAATGCATATGACTAGCAATAGAGGATAATTAATTAGCCAACATATCGAGGTGCTACATTCTATTCAAGGATTTTTCAAAAAAACATTACATTTTTTTATGTTCATGTTAAGAGTGCATATTAATTAAATTTTTTAGATAATTATTGATGTGAACTACGACTACATATTCCGATGATACGGCGCGAAGTTTAATGTTAGCATACAAAAGACCCGAACGTACTTCCAGCTTTTAATATGCCGAATTCTACTTTTAATCTATGGCTTTAATGTTGAACTGGTGTGCGTATAATAGAGCGCGAGCGTACGACGAGTGCGCACTCACTTACACATACGTGAGCGCCCTCCTCGGCGCTGCAATTCGTTGGCACAACGCCCCGCGCTCCCGCCCGCACGCAATTGCACTGCACTCCGGCGCGCTGCGTGCGTAAAAAGCGCACGCAGGAGGTGCGGGGTGCGGCGGCGGAGAGGACCGCGAGCGCTCGCCTGCAAGCAGCAGTCACGGCCAGACGCTCGCAAGAGCACACCGCCCCCACAGGGCGTATTCACCACTGGCTCTTTCGCGAAATAACCCCCGATCGCGCTACTCACTACGTGCTGTGCCAATGCGAATATTCTCTTGCAGTTTTCAACGGCATATCCGGCGCACATCAAATTTGGATCTTTAAATTTTAGTAAGGGTAAGTGGATTCGATAATTTAACTTTTTTCCCCTTTAATATTTTAGGTCTCGTAGACGTGCTACAGCTACGAAAATGTATTATTTTGTAGTTCCGTTTTATTGTAATCATTTATAATTGACGCGCCGTCGTTTTAAATTTGTAGTGTAGAAATGTAAGTGAAAGTTTCAAGGACGCTTAGAAAAATTCAGAAATACACTTTTACATGACAAGAGGGTCGATGGCGTAGCGGCTTTCATCGGTCCCCTAAGTTCGATTTACCTGCCGAATAAAAGGTAAAAAGTCAATTTAGCAGTGAGGAAGGGCTACGAAGCGATATATGTAAATGGGGAAGGGCAGTGCAGTCGAGCAGTCGCCGCGAGGCAAGGTATACGTTCGCAGTAGTTCTCTCGCGTTTTGCCTGCATACTACTTACACGCAAGGTTATGTGCTCTCGGTTTTTCAATTGCCTTGCGATACTCCGGTTGTGATAAGCTACGCTATGTACACTGCTTCAACATATGCTGATATTGTGCCAGGTATTTGTTAACAAATAGTCTCAAATTCAATTCCTTTATTTTTGTGAACTTTTTTGTGAATTTTTTATATTCAGATGCAAATTATATTTTTTAAAATTTATTTTCTTAGTATTTTGTTTTCAAATGTTTCAGTGCAATGACTATTTGATCAATGTTTTACTGACAAAAAGCCGTTGGTATTTCAAAATAACATTATTTAACGTACCTACCAACCAACTATAAAAGTTATGATTTATTTATCTATTTATTACAGTATTTAAATGATTGAAATTTAACTTAGGATGTTGTTGTTGGTGTGTTTTTTTTTTAGAGACAGGAAAAATTGTGAACATAATTCCAATTAGAATCTATAGAGAGCTAACATTACGCAATTTTTTATCTACAGGAATTCATCTACGAAAAATGGGCAGTAGTGAAGGACAACAGACGTTCTGTTTGAAATGGAACCACCACAAAACAAATCTGGTGGAGATCCTGGAGGCACTTATAAAAGTGGAGACCTATGTGGATTGCACCTTGGTTGTCGACGACCAGGTTACCTTCAAAGCACATCGAGTCGTGCTGGCAGCTAATTCTCCATACTTTCAATCTATCTTAGCCGACGTGCCTATGGATCACTGCAGCATCCTGTTCCCGGGTGTAAAGGATTTCGAAATGAGAGCCTTGCTTGAATACATGTACACAGGTGAAGTAAATGTGACTCAAGCGCATATACCCCGAATTATGAAGGTAGCTGAGCAGTTAGAAGTTAAAGGACTTTTTGATATGACTGAACTACGACGAAGACCAGGAGGTAGTGAACGCACTCCCGCTGCCTCACCGCCGCGTGTGGTGCCCGCTGCGCCATCTAGCGTCTCCCCTCCTGCACAAGCTTGTCGTTGGCCGCCGCCGCCAAACGCGCCCGTCTTATCTGCCGCATACGACTCTGCGGACATGAATCCATTAAAACGGAAAAAACTTTCTAGTATGCTGGCAACTCGTGATACACCAATTTTGAGAAATGTACTCGCTCAAGCTACACCTATAGACACTTCTCAGCCAATGTCTCTCGTATGCCATCCGGTAACTCAGCATGCTCCGCCCCGATTACATTCAAATGGGTCAGCGCATGAACCAGATAGACCTTCAAGTCCACAAAGGCCCTTCGAGTATCGCCCACGCAGATTGTCATCACGAGCTTCTTCTCCGCACTACAACCGTTCTGATCGATCAGAAGACGCCCATTCACCGTACACGGAGAGGTCATTTGAAGAGGAAAATCAACGTACCTTCCATCCCTCACCTCCGCCACCTAATTTTCAGCAGGATGTACGAGCTGGCCTAGCGCCGTATGTACCACCACAACAAAAACCAGAATGGAAGCGATACAAGCAATACACGAGATCCGATATTATGTCCGCAATTGAATGCGTTAGAAACGGAATGAGTGCGTTGCAAGCTTCTCGCAAATATGGTGTTCCTTCTCGCACTTTGTACGACAAAGTTAAAAAGCTGGGTATTACAACGAGTCGCCCAATGAGTCGTGGAGTGAAAAGGGAGTCAAACGGCGCTGCTTTTCCGTATGGCCTGAGTGGAACCGGAGGTAACGAAGATGGGCCACCATCTACTCCTTTGATTGACCCTTCTTTCCTACAACAAGCATTAGAAGGAGCCACGAGGGATGGTGGCAGAGAAGCTTTGCACGCAATGGCATTAGCTGCCGCTGCACACGCTGCCCTAACCCCGCGAACGCCACCCCGGTCGGCACCGCAGTCACCACGCTCACCGCTTCCGGATGACGACCATGTCGAAGATCTCTCTGTGTCCCGGCGCCGCGATCCAGATCCCCCGTCTGGTGTCATTGTGCCGCCTCGTAATTTTGCACTCGATTGTAGTAGCGAACGGGACTGAGCAAGCAGCCATCGTGAGCGTATATTTGAAAAGACTGACTTAGGCGTACAAAGTTAGGTTAAGGCTCTTATTGGTAGGTTACTGATAGGACGCGCCGCGCGCGCACTCCACGCTGACCGGGCGCTCCGGCCGGGCGATTGCAATGGGCCCCGCGGCCACTTATACATATTCTACCTCTCTTTTTATTTATTTCAAGCGCCAACAAAACCCGACAACGAAATAAAATTTCCGTTTGAAGGTGTGGCGGTGTCCTTATGTGATTTTATCTTTGTTTTTCCTCTGTAGTTATTTTACGTTTAATAACATTTACGTCTCTGTTAATGTAATAGCAACTAGGTTAGCTTTAATTAGCATGTAATGTATTTGTTAGAGCGGTAACCGTGTAGGCCGCCAGTGGTCAAGAAGGCAGCGCCAACCACTGCCGCGCCCGGTGGATCCGCCTAGACGAGTTATTGTGCAATTTGTTGTCCGCGACTGTGATGTTTATAGACTGAAACGCCGCCATTACCTCACGCTCGCTACAGATTAACTCTAGTCCGTAACACAGCGCGACGTTTCCTTTCCGAAGCTTTCACGGCAATGTCGCATAGACATAGACACTACCGTACAGTCATCGAGGCAGATTGCAAAGGGAGCGCGCAACGTGTGATGCTCATGTTCACTTAGTATAGCGACGTATTAACCTACCTACATTAGTAATTCCTTGTGTTATGATAATTTAATTGTTTGCGATTTGCCATAATTGTTCATTGTTGATATCTAGTTATATACACTTCTTCATTATATTAATGTTTTTGCACAAGCACGGCGTTCTTATTAGAATTAGAAGGTTTCGTACACCTTAGCAACTATAGATGCTCAATTGTCTGTTTGTGAACAACAGAAGCATGTCGTCGCGTTTCTTAAATACGTAATAAATATAAGTTTATTCGAGGGTTAACTATTATCTATCTATTATTAAGTATCATTTCATAAGCTATTAGTAACAAATGTCTAAGTGACCATACTTACATACATAGTTGTATACCATATTTATTTTTTTCATGAGAATCTTTACTATACTGAAATGTTAACAGCATATAAATGGAAATATAAAATTTATGTTAATTATATCATATTGTTTAAGTTAATTATATATAACATATACATTACTATTATTACTTATTTTTTTGGTAATTCATTGAAAGACTGATTTGTTACTTTAGTCTAGTTTGAAAATGCCATAGATACGATGTAGTTTCGATAGTTGTTTGAAGTTAAGTTAAACACGTATTGAGTGTGTAGTTGATACACTATGAGAGTGTCACTGTGTTGTGCCTTTGTTTGTTAAACGTATTTTAGGACATTCCAGTAGTTACACATTGTGCTCTATTGTAATTAACGGCTGTACATCAGCCAAGTCACAGTCTCTAACTCTGTGTGCTTCATATCCTACATAAATAAATATAGTTAAAATTGTTACGGACCTGCAAGGAGTGAAGTACAACTTAGTCCAGTCATACTAACGTACCTCATTATTTTGTTGCTAAATCAGATGTTATATAAACCCTATTATAATTATTATTATTAAAACACCTATGTTGTGCCTATTATACCTATAATAAGTAGGACATTATACACTAGAGATCATCATTTTAGTTGTTAAGACTAGATGTCTCACATACTAAACGTAGTTGCTCTATATACATATAGTGTAAATTAAATCGAGTTTGTTTATCTTGTACCTACATAATATGATAGTAAGAACTCTATATTTACAGATAATATAATGTTATAAATACAAAATTAAATGTTAAATGTCATCAAACGTCTTTTATCTCGCATAACCTAATACTTACCTTTCTATACTACATGTATATCCATATTTGATTGAAATTTAAATTATTTTACAAAAGGTACAAAAACATAATTAAATTAAGAATGTCAAAGTTTATGTACAAATTTTAAAAGGTATAATAAAAAATACGATACTATAAGAATAATTTAAATAAATGCACCTCCCTAAGTAGATTCATAGCGATTTAGATACGCGACTGCCTATATGCCTGAACAGTACCTGCTTAATCTATATACTCAAATTTCTTTCCTTCATTCCCGTTATTTACACGATGAAGACAGCTCTAATTTCTGCGATCTAATTAGAATAAAAAATTTAGTTCTATTTTGAGACTTGTACGACACAGAATCTTATAATCGCAACGTAAAAATCGCTTTAATTTATTGCTAAAAGGTCTTTTTTGTGGGTGCCTGATATCTCCGTGAATTCTTTATCAAAATTAATGATTCAAACACCATTTTAAAGCTTACATATAATGTTTTATGATAAAAATTTACCAAAAGTAGTAAAGATAATGTTTTCCTTACTAAAACTTAAGTTTTATCACAAAAAAATATTTAACGCCATCTGTTGATAATTTGTTCTAACTAACATGTCAATTGTCATATTGTAAAATGTGTTATTCAAATTAGTTTATATATAAAAAGGTTAACGCTTTATTCTCGACTATTACAAGAATTTGCAATTAAAAGTAAAGCAAACTTTTCCGTTAAAAAGAGGAATTATTTCTAAATACGTATTTGTAGGACGTGCCATTTATTGACAATCAGTTTTAACTAAAATGACAGTTGTGGATATCGAGAAAGAGTGACGTAGTTTATTGTAGAAAGAGAACTCACTAGCGAATAATTTATGCCTATCGATTTGAAGCGCTATCTGTACTTTGAATCCAAAACTATAGCTACAAAGACTATATAGAGTACGTATAATGTCATTTTGTATCAGAATAATAATTCTAAAGCGTAATATTCTTAAAGCATATGTTGTTCACAGTTTAAACAAGGCTAATACAAAACTATTTAATTGATATAAGAAAATTAAACACGATTTCATAATTTTTTTTTCATTATTACCATATTGCTAAATACAAAGTATAAAACTTAGTATTTTAGTCACCGAACGCTGAAAACCATTAAAAATAATATAGAAACAATAACACCGTGTATTTCGTATACAATATCCACGCTATCATAAAACTAGTAATTTTGAGTAATTGAGAAGTTTTATTTAACTGTATGAGATATCTGGTTACCACCATCTCAAATAAATATGTATGCGAAATAATATTATTTAATAATAGTTTATCATAACATTTAACTATTTCATTAAAAATATTATTAAAAACAAGTAAATGAATTAGGATAAGACGCAACCTAAAACAATCGAAAACGCAAAAAAAAATAGATAACGCTGTACAGTTATGAAAGTACCCGCTTAATACCACTTCTTGATATTACATACAACTCACACAAAATATTCAGATAAACTCGTAGGTTCAGAGTAATACTGAATTAGCAAGAATAATTTGGTGACGTTAATCGTACAGCATAATCGTACCTGTAGTATATATGCGTGCAACACTATATTATTTATGAATGGGAAACAATGACGTAATATCGAACCACCGCGGACTCGTTTGGTGATTGGTTTATTGTGATCACGTCATAAATGTCAAAATATTATTAAATGTCAAAACTCAGCGCACTAAAGTCAAGAACGTAAACAAGATATTTGGTAGAAGATGAGTAATTTAATAACTGATGTAATACTTTATTCACATTGCAGTTTAGTAAATTTATGACTTCAGAAAGAGAAATATATCCATAAAAGTAACCAGTCATGGAACCTGAGGACACGTTTATAAACAATGATGTTTTCAATGTACACGACATTGCTGAAATTGAAGGTACAATTTTTGCTTTTAGTGATAAAAAAAATAAGTTACTTTAAAAACAAATCACATAATAATACTGTTTTCTGTAATTTACAGATTTCCTTAGCGGCTGCGATGGGGATTTCATGAAGAAACTGGAAGAGGAACTGTCTTATGTTGATAACGATTCTGGGCTTCTGAGTGTTGATACAAAGTCTAATACAGATATTTTATCATCTCCTCAAGTATCTCCATATTACAACACGACCGGAAATCCGTTAGTGTCTCAATACACACAGAGCAGAAAGGTTACACCCCAAAATGTACAGATAAAAAGCAGTCCAGTAAGAACAGGTTATGGAAGAGAGGAAAATTACAATTTACATCAAAACAGTGAAAGTTCTCCGCTCCCTGATGTGACGCAACATGGACAGAAAAGGTTTCCTGCACAGGCACCTATGATAGTGCAGCAAGTTGTATCAAGTCCCCTCTATGTGAATGTAGGTTCTGGCAAACTGAAACAGTTGCCTGACGGCAGTGCATCACTTATACAGTTAGAGGGAGTTACAAATGTAAATCAACAAAGCAAAGCACAGCATCCAAGTCAACCATTATTATTGCCTAACAATGCAAAGAATGTGACACCTCTTATTTTGAAAACTACAGATGCAAATTTCTCACCAGTTATTTTGCAGTCGAACATTATTAATTCAGAAACACAAACACTAATGTACACCACTGCGCCAATTCAAGGTAAGTTATTTGGTAAAAATTGAAAATGTGTATAAATCTGAAATGTAACATATAAACTTAACATCCCAATACATGATCATCTACCAATGCACATGTGGCACAGTTGTAGACAAAGGCTTTAACCCCGTTTAACACATAGAACAATCTTGATTGATTCATTTGAACTATATAAAGTTACAAAACGAAACGATTTGTATATTTCAGGAGCAACGCAAGGAATTATCACAAATACCAAACCAGGAATCGACAATAGGCCTGTGCATACATTCTTCACAGGGAACAGCTGCCCCACACTGTTGACAACCGGTATACCTGTTGTACTTGATGGTGATAAAATTACTTTTAGCCAGGCAACACATGCTCCACCCAAAGTAAAGGAAGTGAAAAGAAGTGCCCATAATGCAATTGAAAGACGCTATAGAACAAGTATAAATGACAGGATTGTTGAATTGAAGAATATGCTCGTTGGAGAGGATGCCAAGGTACAAGACTGACAAGAGAATGACTATATTACAGTGTGTTGTCTCTCTGTCATCGTTTTATATATATCCCACTGGTAGGTGTGGGTCACTCCAACACTGCGGGGGGCCTGTGATAGCGTTCTTGTTTTATTGCACAAAAGTAGTAGTAGACAGTAATTTTTCTTTATATGGATTTTGTTCACTAAGTTCTTCGTATTATATTTTGTTTCCAACTTTTGAATGTTAATGTGATTCTAAGTCTGATTTTTTCATTTTATTGCAAGGAGTGGTTGGGATAACCGATCACTTCTGCAACCTTTTTATGTTCACTGCTGGGCGTGAGTGTTTTCAGCAACTGTGGAGGCTTGAAGCCACCGAACAGCTGCACTGCGGTTTAGTGGAGATAATGGTTAGCTGCCAACTTCTCTGTTGGCGGTTTTTAAACCATCTTTGTTACCTTACATGAGGTATAATCGTTATTATCTGACTATTATAACCAGGGGCATGATTTATACGCACACCGAAGTAATAACTTTATGTTATGAAGTAAACAAAAG
>DWEM01000261.1:0-21478 GCA_018245935.1 Agara belti belti
CCTAGTTCGCGTAGTTCATCTGTGGGAGCACTCTTTCGAACTAGTTCGTTCGCGAACTACACAAGTCTACTTGTCAGTTATATCACGTTATTTACGCGTTTGTTTGTGGTATTCTGCTGATTGATTATTATATCAACAATTTTATTTGATAATGTAAATTTTAAAACGAATGGGTTCACTGGTGCTATCATTTGTTATATGACGAAACAAAGTTTGATAACATCCTTATCAAATATTTGATTTATATAAGAATAACTAACACGATCATAGGTCACATATAACTGATATAACTACTCCGCGGTGCTCATTTTGTTACCGGTTTACGATTACGTCAGGTGACAATTTAATAACCGATAAAATATTGAAATAATACAATGGCACATATTGTAGACTTAAGGTCGGATACCGTGACAAAGCCTACGAAGGCTATGAAACATGCCATGGTTAACTCGGCGTTGGGTGATGATGTGTTCGGCGAAGATCCGACGGTGAATGCCCTAGAGAGCAAGGTAGCGGCGCTGCTCGGGAAACAAGCCGCTTTGTTCGTACCTAGCGGCACAATGGCTAATCTTATTGCTAGTAAGCTTTTAAACATATATTTATTTAAGCTCTTGGCCTTTTGTGGTTTTCGGAAGAGACCCATGCCAGGCAGTATGGTAAGGCTTACAGTAAAGCGATCAAGCTAAGCTAAACTGAAAAAACTTCTGTAAACCACTGAAGACGAATGGCCAAAAATGCCTAGTTTAACTTAGAGAAACGGTCCATTAATATGAATTAATTTTATCACTTTTAAAATAAAAACCTATTTAGTTATAAACAATATTTGCAAAGAACATAAAAAGAGTGAATTTAACTTTAAGCACTTATCTGCTTAAACCTAATTTCCTTATTGTGATGGTGTTTTTTCTTCTAACAATTCCTTATTGTTAATAATGCATTTCCATAATATTAATAACTTATTCACAGTTATGGTTCATTGCAACAAACGAGGTGCGGAAGCAATTGTTGGTGAATCCTCCCACATCTTTCAGTATGAACAAGGTAAACGCACCAAATTTTTTTTGTTTGAAACTACTTGTTCAGAATATGTATTCCACATTTGAGTGTCTGACTGCCTGGACCATACTTCTCATACAGCTCTAGTGTAGAAGGGAGATTTTGAATACATATTGCTTATTAATGTGTACTCAAAGTGAAAAACTCACATAGTTCATGCACATCTCAAATTTTATTGATCATTGAATTATATATAAATAAACATTATCTGGCTCTCTTTATATAAACCAACTGTCTGCATATTGTATGACTTTCTTTGACTTTGTTTGGTTTGTGTATGTTTGATTTAGTGTGTTTTCGACAGATAAATCAATTTCAGACAGGTAAGCCATCCTGTTGAGATTATGTTTTGTCCCCTGCAGTCCCATGTGATCATTGCGTTTTAGGTAGCGCCGCACACCTGGCAGGCGTTCAGCTCTACACGTTGAAGAACAAACCGGATGGCACCTTTGAGCTGGTGGATGCGGAGAAGAGAATCCGCGGTGCTGACATCCACGAGCCCATTACTTCCTTAATATGCATTGAGAATACTCAAAACAAGTGTGGAGGCAAGGTGAGATTTGTGGGGGGGATGGAGTGATATATTGGGTTGTCATAATCAATTAGAACAGAAAATAACCATAAATTCTTATTTCAATTTTCCCAATTGATTGATTGTGATGCAGCACAGAGATCAGTCCTTATACATTTTGTATTAAATATTTTTTAAGTTCCATTTTTTTTTCCTTATGATTATTTTATTTATTAATTTTTCATTAAGTATTCTTTTTAACTCAGTGTTGTCATGTTTGTGTCTCTTTTTATAATGATGTATCTGTATTTTGTTTTTTTTTTTTAAATTCATACCGTAAATAAATGTCAATATTATTCGTGTTATAAAAAAGTTACAAATGCCAGGTTCTCCCCCTGAAATGGATGGACGATTGTGCGGAGCTGTGCAAGCGGCACGGCATCGCCCTGCACATGGACGGAGCTCGACTGTGGAACGCCAGCGCTTACTTGGGCGCGCCTCTGGAACGACTCGCGCGGGACTGCGACACGGTGTCCGTGTGCTTCAGTAAGGGCCTCTGCGCACCCGTCGGCTCCGCCATCGTCGGCTCGTACCACGTTATAGAACAGTGAGTGTGGTTTGATTAATAATTTATGGCGACCAATGAAATCGGAAAAGGAGTAAGAAATTTGTCAGTTTGTCAAACACATTCAGTATATTGCCTTACAGTCATTTCTAGTAGAACTTTCAATATTAAGTTACCTCTTCAGAACAGTTTCAAAGCTTCCAAAAGACCAGTTGGCAGCTGTTCTGCCTATCAATGATCCTGGAAACAGTAATGCGATATTTTCCAATACTCCAGGATGACTGAAATTCACCTAAGTTTATGATCTATTAACAATAGTGCCTTGAGTAATATATATGAGTTGTGCAGAGCGCGTCGCATGCGCAAGATGCTGGGCGGCGGGCTGCGACAAGCGGGCGTGCTGGCCGCCGCCGCGCTGGTGGGCCTAGAGGAAGTGCTGCCCACTCTACAGCTGGATCACAAACGCGCATACAGGCTTGCTAAGGGTTACTTAACAATAATAACGAGCACAAGTCACATCACTATTCACATCAGATTTCACTACTAAATTCAAGGCGTTGGATTCAATTCCTATCCAGACTAAATTTGTAAGGAGCTCATTTGTAACTTGTGTCTAAAAATAAATTATCTACATGATCTACGTATACATATAGGTTTATTGGTTGTCCAGTAACCATAACTCAGTCATTCAATAGCCCAATTTGAAATTGTCCCTCTTGTTATTGCTATTCAGTAGGACTGTATTGAATGCATTGGCAGTGATCGAGGGGCTGCTCCTGAAGACGTTCTCGGTCGATTCGGAGAACCAGCACACCAACATCGTCCTGGTCCGAATCGCGGCGGCCAGCGCGCTCACCGCCGACGCGGTGCTGCAGCGACTGGAGCAGGTGTGCTTGGCGGAGACGCAGGTCAGTGACCGGACCACGTCCATTCTTACACCTTGTCGGGTGGCATAGTAAGTCATATAAATAACATATCAAGTGATTTCATCGTGCGTAAAATTAGCTGAACAAATGGTTTCTTTATTTATTTAAATGTCCTAAATGGGATTGGATTGTTTTCTTAATAATTGATCCCAGACATTATTAGGCTTTAAAATAGTCGTAACCGTAGCTTAAATATATTATGCAGGGCGACTGCAAAACGACGAACGACGAGGGGGTCATAGTGAAGGGGATAGACTTCGACGAGAAAACGCTCCGGCTGACCACGCACCACCACGTCTCCGACGAAGACCTGTGGCTCGCCATCATGAAGATCACCTACGTCTTCAAGGAGCTGGACGCCGCTCATCCGTTTTGAAAAGCCTCGAATATATACCTCGTAGGTATACCACATATTGGCCATTTATTTACCTCGAAATATTTCTTCAAATGCGAAAGTGTGTGTGTTTGTATGTATGTTCCTAATCGCTCGGCCGATTGTAATGAAACTTTGTATAGGGATAGTTTGAAGCCTGGGAATGAACATAGAATATTTTTTATCCCGATGCTCCAACGGAATCGAAATTAACGCGGGTCACATCGCGGAGCATAGCTGGTATATTGTTACTTTAAATTTAAATATCACTCGCTATAACGGTGAAGAAAAAGATTGGGAGGAAACCTTACGAGTATGTTATAAAATATAATTATGTTTCCGAGGTGTGTGAAGTCTGCCGATCCGCACTTGGCCAGCATGGTGGACGTATTTAGTGATATTTTGGTGTCATTTCTACTAATAAGTCATGTATATAGACTGCTCTATGGTTTTTTTTGGGTATTGAATGCATTTTCTTTTATTTTTAACAAAATGAAATTTGCAAAAAACTTGTATAAAATGCAAGGTATAACCGTTTTGAAATCAACATTGATATTGTATTGTTTTCTATTACTTATCATCTTAATTTCATTATTGAAACATAGGTCTATAAATATAGAAATTGACTAATAACTTTCAAAGTAATAATCAAACAAATGTTTGTAGTAACATTTCAAAGACCTTGATATTAGTAATGGAGAGAATTGCCTGTGTTACTGTATATGTGAATATGTGATATTATATTCGTCTCTCAGTAATTTTTAATGGGAGACAGAGAATTTGATTCAATTATTGCTCAAGTTTAAAAAACTCATTTATATTATATAATGTAAGCCAATTATTTTGTGTAGACTATGTAATATATGCAGATAATGTATACAATCGTTAATATATAGATAATAAATATGTTATATTACCATTTAAATGTTACCATGTATTTTTATATTTGTTGACAAATGAAATATACATCTGATTTTACAAAATTGTTTTATTTAGCTTACATTGATTTGGATTACTGAAAAAAACACCACAATCTTACTTAGATTAATAACTAATGTCTTGATTTCACTATCAGCTATGTGATTTCTAGCACTATAGACCTAATGTGTAAGTATCCTTATTTAAGGTGTAAAAAATAAAACAAAATATAAAATAGTAGCAAAACTTAAACAGATAATCCAATACGAATAAGCTTAAATATAATCAGAATATATTCTAATAAAAATAAATTAAACTTGCAGTCAGTCCAAATTATGTAGGTATTTAAACCAAAGGTTACCCAAATACATGTGATCTAAATGTAAATAGTGGACTCGTCACACACAGATGTAATTGACACACATTGATCACAATTCAGTGGTTGTTAAAGACAAAAGTGCCATTCGAGTACTTCATAGCTGCAATAATTGCACAAAATACATATATTTAAAGCCAGAGTATTATAGTTGCTAAAATTCCCAATTGAATCTAATTTAACTTGGTAATCGAGTTTCCAAAAAAATTAAGTTTTTAAATACGGAATGGAATTCCATGATAATAACAATATATATGGATAAAAAGATTTGAGCCAATTTTTACACAGAGTAAAAATATAAATAGTATGAATTATAGCTTTGAGTTTTTTCGAAAAACTTCAGACGTATAATACAAAACGAACTCACGAAGTATCAATGGTAACAAACTCGAGTATTTTTAGTTATTTCACACATAAAAAAGTAACAAACATTTACAATCAGACAGTAAAATAAACATAGACTTTACCAACTTTTAAATAATGCAATTCAACCATGAATACAATTGCGTTTGAAAAATTGTATTTTTACATAAATTAAAAAGTAATGCATGTAAATATTATGGACAGTGGACACCGATACTACTATTTTATTTAGTTTCTACCCATTAATCTGTTCCGTTTAATGAAACAATACAGTGATGAAAATGACTTGGTTAAAAGATTTTTGGCCTACTGGGATGGACTTCTGAACCAACATTGCAATTCAGTGTTACACATTGTTTATGTTTAACACTATAATTTTTACTATTTTTGAACCCTTCAATTGTTCCAAAGGTGGATATAGGTTTACCAAACCGGCTTAATGCTGGTTGATAAACTAAAGAATAAACAGCAGTATAAGAGAGTAGAAATAGCAATGCAGGACAGCAGTTGAACCTTAGGCCATCGGAGCGGAAGGAGTCATGAAACAGTTTAATCGGCAGAGACCCTTATCCCGACCTGGATTCGACCATCAATGTTAACATACCTTAAACTACTCATTATGTTACGTTTATATTTAATGTACTGTATTTGTACTTAATGAGTATATTCCGACGTTACAGTTACACTGAGCAACTCTCTCAAAGAGAATTTAAAATGTGATCGAGTCATCCATAGTGATGCTGAAGAGTATTCTGTTCATTCCACACGGAGATCAGCTCGCGAGGGTCGCCGTAGCCGTGCGACGCGATCACGTCCTCGTAGCCGCGCCTGGTGTACTTCTTCTTGTAGAAGTGGAACCGGTCGCTGTGCGTCAGCTCGATGCCGAGCTTCTTGGCGACGATGCCGAGGTAGACGTCGTCGAAGCGGAAGTGCTTCACGAACAGGCTCGCCACGTACAGGTCGCGCATCGACTTGTTGGAGACGACGTACGCGCCGGCGGTGACGTACGCCGGCCAGCGGTTCCACGGGTACTCGTCGAGCGAGACGCGCCACTTGCTCGTCCAGAAGCGCTGCGGCGCCGACTCGAACACGTAGCCGGCGAGCAGGTCGCTGTCGTACGCTTTGTTCCTCAAGACCATCTTCCGCACCCGGTCGTCCCCGATCGAGCTGGCCGGCTCGTTCAGGTAACTCAGCGCGTTCCTCGCGGAGATGTACATGTCGTCGTCCGCGAACAGGTAGTAATCGGCGAACGGACAGTGCTCGTACGCCCAACGGAACGATAGCATCGTCTTTATCGTCATGTTGTAGTAGCTGTCCTCGAAATCGCTCTGGATTATGTCGGAGAACCGCTTCCGTTCCCTGAGGACGCGGTCGCCGACGTCCGGGTCCGGCTTCCTGTGAACTCCCAGGAAGAACAGCACCTTGACGACGCTGCCGGGAACGGCGTTCTCGCGGCCGTACGTCAGCCGGATCGCCTTCCGCCGCTCGAAGTGCTCTATAGACGACTTGACCAGAACGACGAGGTCGATTTTGTACACGTTGGCACATTTCGTCGACCCGCTGAGGAACTCGTACGGGTAGTAGTTGATGGGCGCGACGCCGGGCTCGTTGCCCGACAGCACGTCGTCCACCACCGGCCGCAGGTCGACGTCGAGCGGGTAGCTGAATTCGCGCTCGAAGCTCGCCGAGAACAGGTAGTCGCCGACGCCGAAGAAGAAATACACGAAAATCACAACACACGCACACAGAACGTACTTCTTACGCCTCATAGCGGCAACGTCTATGAGACTCTTGTTACGAATACCGACCGCTACCTGAAACGGAGAGAAAATAGTAGTTACTACATCCGAACCTGATGAGCGGCGGCCCGAGGGAGACGTTGGCCGCATTGCCAGTCCCTCTCCTAACACGATGCCCTGAATGGCGGTCGGAGGGATTCTACTCGGTAGATCCCGACCGCACTGGACTCCTTGTCCACGCGTTAGTGGATAACTTTCGAAGATTTCCCCCTGGCAACTAAGCCAATTACGACATACTCTCACTATCACCTTGGGTCGACTGGTTAAAACTACCTTTGGCCAATAAATCCTGTCCTGTCTTTGTGTAACCTAACAGGTAGTAAAATGATGAACGGATAACTTACAAATGGAATTTATTAATTCAAAAAAAATTATCGCGGGCAAAATACCGTGAACGTTAAGGAAATTGGCAGACTACAGTTACAGGACAATGGCACCATTTTATTTGGGTTTTTGAAATATCTGTTACACAAACAATTCAATCATTTATTTATGTAATTTATAATTAACACCTCTGCTCGTATCGCTCACGTTAAAATAATTTATTAATTAAGTATTAAATAATAAATTTACTTTCTGTATGCGTTTTTATTCAGTAAGAAAATGTTGATGTACTATTTATTTTCTTCTTTGCTAGTAGCATATTTTTTTTTCTCTTCTACTTTTATTTGAAGACGAATTTCATGATACACAATATATATTATCGAGTGTAACTTTCCACTTGTACGTAGATATTTTCGCCTTTCTACGTTCCGTTTTAGATTCAATGTACATGGGCCACTTAAGACTGCTGCTAGCGCGTTTGCTTTCTTCACAAAAAAAAAAACAAAAACGATATAAGCGACTGTGTTACACCTTTCCCTACCGATACTAGTATAAGCTAAGTAGCCGGAACGAAGATAACAGCTGGCTTATCTTATCAAAAGCCAATCCATATTTTACCTCGCCGAGTTTATTTCTAATGGTAAAATACTTTTAAAAACATTTACAGACAATTTTGTTACCAGACATACATTCTGAAAACGTCTGTGCAGGTCAGACCTGTGCTTTCTTTTTTTAATATGTACTGCCAGTATAGATCAGAAAAATTTATATGTATGATAAAATTTCCAGCCCAATTTCATAGACAATAGACTCATAATTAAACATCTGATAATATGTATTTGCATGTTTGCATGTAGTTGTATTTTTATAGCATTATTGCATATTTTGCTACTTTTTCATTGGCAGTGTTTATTTCACTAGTTATATATACACACAACCTTCCTCTGTGCAAGTCTTTGGAAATATTGCAATATATGATTGAACAGAGTAACATTCTTTCTGAGTTCACTGTCACAAAAGGTTTGTGGCAAATTAAATGCAGTTATGTATAAATAATTAAAAACTGCTATTTATAGGCAAATAACAGTTTTTATTCATTTAATATAGAAACATGACAATTTGTAGTAGTATGTGTAGACCTACAAAGATTTCATTCTCGGTAAACCCTAATTGCCTGTGGACCACTGGTTGAAAACCAGTGTTGTTGCACAAAATAAACTACACTAATGAATGTGAGTTTACCGGTTCACAGCGAGGTATCCACAGTGGAGCTGATAGACACGGGGGGCAGGTAGTGGCTGCGGATCTGGTTGTGCAGACGGGCCACCTCACTGTCGAGGCTCTCCATTTCGCGGACCAGCTGAGTGAATTGTACTATACCTGCGAAATATTAATGAATATTTTTTCAGTCCACTTACAGATAAAAATCTTGTCTCACATTCGGGTTCTAACCTGTATTACTAATTTGAATTTGATGAAAATAAAAGAGGGTAATGAAGTTTATCAATATTGTAACTGTTGGAAATCGGTAGTCTCTGCCTAGCCCTCTGGTAAATAGATGTGAGTATAACTATGACTACGAATAAAGGTATTTGAACTATCATAAACCTTCTCGGGAATTAGTGAAGCCGTGTCTCTTAATAGTTTCCATTTCAATCTGGACCACCATGGGGAAGACGAGCTGCATCATTTTCAACATCTCATTTCCAGCTGCTTCTTTAGCTTCGTCCAGCTTAGATGCATAGTCTGGACACTCCAACGCATCAATAACTTCAATTAGTATTGTGCGAACTGTATCCACTGTCACATTTTGTGGAGATGCCATTTTTTGAAAACAAACTGCATTTATATCTATGACAGAAAAAGCTCAAATTCAAAAGGAGGAAAGAAGGATAAGTCGCATTAGCCAAATAAGGCGAGGCCTAGACTTCTTTTATTACTGCAAGTTTATTATTCGAAATTTGAAATAAATCACGCAACACACTAGTTAGTTGTTACGAAAAAATTAATCATTATCTCACTTTGGGTATGGCACCGTTGAATGGAGATTATATTCAGTTGTCCACAAGTAAATTGGGGTTTTTTCGATATTCTAGAAACAGTATTCTAAGCTCATGCGTCAAGCATCGTTAAATACATTGAAAACAAGCACTCGCAGCAACATATATGAATATTTCCCGGACAAAAATTAAGTTACATTATCA
Source organism: Agara belti belti (assembly GCA_018245935.1). Classification (NCBI taxonomy): domain Eukaryota; kingdom Metazoa; phylum Arthropoda; class Insecta; order Lepidoptera; family Hesperiidae; genus Agara; species Agara belti. The sequence continues at coordinate 9,416 of DWEM01000261.1, forward strand.
TAACAATTATATCGCTATGCTATTACAGGACAACTAAAGAAAATTAAGCATTACTGGAAGCAATAATGAATTTGTTGAAAATTATTACACTTGTAAAAAAAAATCTGTAAACGAGTACAGACACTACTCACATTTATAAAATTCACAACAATAAATTATGATTTAATATGTTAATTCGGTCTCAATCAACATGTGCAAGTATTGTTTGACTAAAATTTTACACAAATTTTTTAGCTAGACACCAACAAAAATTATAACGTAAGTAATTTATTGAATATAACAATGACTAATATTTGTCTATACTGTTTGGTTAATATTCATGCTCAGTCTGTTGAACAACGTATATAATACACGTCGTCCATGATTCAACTCGTACAAGCACATTAGCATTGACGTTTGTTTTTATTTGACATAACGCATTGTCAATCCATATTCCGACAGATAATGAATTCACCCAAATAAAAATTAACAAATCGATCCTAAAGTCGATTAGATTTTCTGCTGCTAGTTAGCAGGCAGGCACAGCTGCACCGCTAATTGCATGTGCCTACCTGGAGTCTAACCCAAAAAATAAAGTTAAAAAAAAAAGTAAAGTAAATTATGTTTGGTCTAATTTAATAATCAAGTTGACAGAACCATGCTGACGTATTTACCCTAGAGATACAATGTTCTCACCAGAATACATTTAATCGGTATTCGATTTTATAATCGATACTATGATTGTAATTTAATTAATTAAATGTAGTAATTACGAATGGACTGAATTGAGAGCAATTTATTCTATAAATGTTATGAAACATTATAGTATAACTTCAATAGCCTTTAAAAGATTAAATTGTTCTTCTTTTCATTAAAATAGCTCATGACACAATCGTTAACAATAGTGACATTGACAGTGAACAGAACACCTTATATTTTGTGTACATTTAGTTTATTAAAGTTTACGTTAGGTATTTTTAGAATGTAGTTTATTATCAACCTTTAGAAAGGCATTTCTACAATGCTATCTAATAAAACACGGCCTTTATCTTGGTAATTGCTTTATGGTTTTCCTCGTATTGAAACAGTATCATGAAAAGATAACAAAAAAATATACTCATAACTCGTAACATTAAATTTTTTGTTGTTAAATTGTACGGCCAGTGACATAGGAATTTAATGTAAGTATTTTTTTCTAATGATTAAAAAGATTTTTGTATATTTTATGCTCTTATTTTCTTCCACTCGCTTATTTATGTGTAAAAATAATCCAACTTCTTTGTGTGTCTAACACGTTGATACTTATATTTACCAACATTCTTCTTGACTATCTTAAAATATTTCAAGGCAATGTTTGTGATTTGTTTCTTTGGAATACATGCAGTATTATATAGTTTGAATTCCTTTTTAAAATGTTTCCTACTTAACCTTAACATTAGTGTAAAATAGGTACTATTCTGTATCAATATAGCTGAAGACGTTTTTGTGACTGAAATAATCTTTTTGTAGTGTGGGTTTGAACCTTGGCAACTCAAGATACATCAACCTTACGAGGTTGTTTGTGCCCATTTTTGAAATCCGTTAGAAAGGCAACATGGTGCATTTACTTACTATTGTGTTGTGTCAGGTGATGAATTCATAAATGAAATATTAAATTTTATTGCAGTAACATTAGAACATGGAAGATGACAATGAAATTGAGGATGTGGAGATGGTGACAGCAGGAATCCGGCGCAATTTGACTCTCAGAAACAATGTGGCTCGGCAGGTCGCCATCAACTTCATGCCATCCCGGCAGTTGCCTTACAGTTAGTATAATATAAACTCTGTGATTTTTGACATGTGTTTCAAGTGGAAAACAAATCCACAACCTTGGCCGCATCATTGAGGTATATAAAATTAAACAATAGGGCACTCATCTATTAGGTACTCTCTTATTTGCCTATTGTTTACCCACAATTTTGATGTCACTCAGTTCTATAAACTGTCATATAAACTTAAAAATCCAGAGCCATCCAAAGGTGAGGTACAAACACTGTCCCACCATTCTACCAGTGGAGAAAGGCTTTCTCCAAAATGTGCCAATGACCATGATCTTTGACATTCGTCATACAGATGTAATAGATACTGGGAAAATATTAACTCTGCTCAAATACATAGGGATGAGTTAAAAATCTGTCACAAAGCACATTTTATAGAATCAAAGCAAACTAAACTTGGTATAATCCAGCTGAATTTAAAATTGTATTCCACCATTTGAAATTTTTAAAATCTTTTCATAATCAATTGCCTCATTTGATTCCATACATATCTTTCTACGTATATCTTCACTGCTGCAAGATTGTAACTTTGGTTACTTTTAAGTGCTAATGGTCTCATCGTTGCAGCAACCAAGTAATGAGCAAAGACAAGGAACATTAAGCAGTCTAAATTCGGATGGTTCACAAATTTTGTTAATATTCTCGTCATCGAGAGGGGATATTATTACTTCCCGACTATTATCGTCATATAATAATCGATAAACCTTGTCGATAAATCCATAATATCCCAGTAGCAGCGTTGTCGTTCTTAGACGAGATCCGCACCCAGCAGTGGGGCATAAACATTGTTGCAGCTAGTGATTAAATAATTATTATATATTTCCTCGCTTTGTGTACTCGAATGACTCATTAAAATATACTTATGTATGTATAACATATTTTCATACTCAATAAATTATCCTTCACGTTTTAATTATGGGCAATCATTAAATATGGTAAATGAGCCTGAATCCTCATTATGCCGAGTGGCCCGTTTTATTGGCGCGTCCTAACGAGCTCTAATTAAGTCGGAGCGCCCCTCGTGTACGATAACGAACGCGAATCAGATCTCAGCGCGCCGTGGCCCTCTAGCGCAGCCCACTCTGTATACGTATCGGAATAAGGTTGACTCGAAAGTGTATAAAATGAATCCTTTTGAGTGCGAGGAAGGTGATTTGGGGAAAATTATTATCGGTAACAATTATAAAATTACTTGTGATCAATATTTTGCGTTGAAATTTTTGGTAATTGATAAGTGATATTTTTCCATACTGAATTGTTAGCGGCTCGATTATATGCAGTCAGTGCAAGAATCATTTATGTGAGACTATTTAAATAAATTTTCTCATTCCGGTCAATGAACTCTTCATTGTTATTGATAATTAATAACTTTTATGACTGTTCACTTTATTAGCGTTTTTTTTGACAGGGTAACGTTAACTAAATATTGCCGCGTTCTTCTCTTGATTCTTATTTTTTCCGCTCATCATTCGTCTCACCTCCACTCACACCGTGATTCTACTTGTCTCTTTCATTCACGACACAAGCACACATATTGTTAAATAACATTTACTTTAATAACACGTTAGTCGTAAATAGCAAATTATTACAAGTTTTATACTATTTATTTATGTGGTTTGTAAGGACGGAGATATTTGGCATTTGGCCCTTGAGGAACCTGGCGTGAAGATATAATCATAATGCTTTCAGACACGATCCGATTAAGACGCGTGAACTCCGAGAACAATACTTTGCTGGAAGCGGGCGCGAGCGACGCCCCGGACGCGGCGGACAAGCAGGCCGACATCATAGTACGCGAGATGGAACAGCATCAGCGGCTCATGGAGGACAGCCCGGTGGCAGAGGAGCTCAGAAGGTAACTTTGAACATCGCAGTAATTGGAACGATCCCACACGCGGCTACCTGATTCCAAATTAGGTAATTAAATTTTTGCCTTAACCACAATGGCAAAAGTTTTGCAGTCATAAAAATGTAAGGTATTCAGGCGATTCTTAATTTTAACAACAGCATCTCATTATGTTACTTCAAAGGGCTTAAAGTGACTTGGCCTTCCTGGCAGACTATGGCCTACAAACCTCTCATTATGAGAAGAGACCCAGTGCTGTAAAGGACCAATAAAGGGTCAAAAAAAAGTGATAAGGGTTTTCTCGACGCCCGCAGGGAGGCGCTGCGAGATCTTCCGCAGGGGCTGACGATGAAGAGGAACGTCCGCGCCAAGCTGTCCGCGTCCGTTAGTCTCCGCTCCAAGCGGCGCCCGATATCGATGTTCAAACGATTCAAATATAGAATCAGCTTCACTTTCAAAAGGGTAAGATTCCTCGCCTTTTGGTCGCGACTAAGTCTAATGTTTTGGTTTTGTGAAGTCTACCGATCCGCACTTGGCCAGCGTGGAAGACTATGGCCTAAATCCCTCTCACTATGAGACGTCCAGCATTAAACCAATGAAAGGGTGGAAAAGGAGAGTCTAAAGTACTTTCTAAAAACAAATTAACGCGTTTTGTTTTTTATTAAACTAAAACGTGAATTTAAAAGTCTAACTTGATTCCACTCCGAGCTGATGAAATTTCATACGATCTTTCAACTTCACTTATAGGTATATCAGTTAGCACCATGTTTTGTGTGTTGCCTGCACCCTAGCAATCCGCAGGATGTAAGTCGTTGAAAGTTGCGTCCCTGGCAGCTGTCCCTCTGGCTAGCCATGTAAGGCAACACGTGTACCGACTCAAAACCTTATTGCAGTTCAGCGACCGCCTTCGGGACATATTCTTCTCGATCGAGCTCTGGTACGAAGCGATCCGCAACCTGGAGGGGCACCTGGGCTCGGCGGTCGGCTCCTACTTCCACCTGCTCCGCTGGCTGTTCGTGCTGGACCTGCTGCTGGCGCTGCTGCTCGTCTGCTTCGTAGTGGTGCCTCAAGCGCTCCACGATGAGACGAGGGAGTCCACCGGGGACAGAGGCTTCCTCAACTTCATCAGTGGAATGGTAACTCGGACAGAATGTAGATAATATATTATTGTGGTGGCCTGTCGAGGATATCGAGAAATACTACATTTAAGAGTAACTGCAAATTGCTTTTATTAACTTTTAAAATGTGAAATTTAAATTGGCTTGTTGCAGTACAGCTTCAATCTGACAATGAGCACAAGTGACAGCTGGTCCTGTCAATGTCGATCCGCTGTCATAGCTGTTGTAATGGGATATATTGCAGGGCGGTTACAACGACACCCTGCTCTTCTACGGCCACTACCACGCGGGCGACGTCAGCACGCGCGTGCCGCTGACGTACCACATGCCGTACGCGTACTTCTTCACCATGACGTGCCTGTACCTGGCGTCGTTCGCCGTGCTGTGCTACAGGTGATTCTCACTCGTCTCCCAATCGGTCCATAATAGAACATTCATTGAGGCAGTTTTAAAAATTTTAAGCGTGAGATTTACACCCGTGTTCCAAGCTCGGACGCTTTACAAGTGTCATTATATGTTGTCATTGTACTCGTACCATGGCCGATTCACTGTCAGGGTGACAGTATGTAAGCATTGTTGTATTAGTACGACACCATTCTTATTCGCAATTTAGAAGAAAAAAAAAATCATCATTTGTTCAACTTAGCTTTTGTATATTTGTACTCGACGCATCGTTGAATTCTTGTATGGATTAGCACGGTGTGTGTGTGCGAGCAGGACGGCGTACTCGTACCGGCGGCACTTCATCCTGGCGGGCGGCGGCGTGCGCGCCGCCTTCGCGCACCGGCTGTTCTGCGGCTGGGACTTCGGGGTCGTGGCGCCGCGCGCCGCCGCGCTCAACGCGCACGCCGTCTACTACGAGTTCAAGGTGTCAGCCGCTCACTCGACACACCCAATATCGTCCTCGCCGCACACGTGATATGCATGTCTTAGACGCGTCGATGTCCCACTGCTGGCTAAAAATTTATTCAATTGCGACAGACCTGAATACATATTTTATATTGAACGACTATATCGATGTGCGTTGACTTCATTCAAACGGGTTTAGAATTTGCACATGTGTCAAATGTTCTTCAACAACTCATTTACGTACATACAGGCACCCCGCGTTCCTATGAGGGTAGACAGACACTAAAAATTTTCAGCAGGTCGGCCGTCAAAGTCGACATACAGGCCTTCCGTTGTGTTTGACCTGGCTTATTGTTTTTTATTTCATTTTCAGGAACTGCTGACCGAGCAGAACAAGAAGCGAGTGAACCAATCATTTTGCGCCCGTTTGGGGCGGCGTTTGGTTAATTTGTTGGGCGCCGGCATATCCGTGATGTTGATACTCGGCTTGCAATACGGCCTGTGGCACTTGTTGGCGCTGGAACCACCCATAGATCACTGGGAGATATGCATATCGTTGGTTATCACTGCTATACTTGCGTTGCTACCTGTACTCTTCAATCTCGTGGTCAAGTAAGTCATTCTTCTTGTATATATAATTTATCTAAATGAATTTTTTTTTTTTTATTTATTATAGCATTTGACATTATTATGTCCAGATTTTGTATGAAAACTACAGATATAAAGTTAAATATGGATTGCCCTAATTTTACCACACGTAGAAACAAAGTAAATATTTAATGAAATGACAATTTCACCACACATTCATACAATTTGTTTTCAAATTAGGTATTGAAATGTTGGTACTATGGTAACCGGTCAGCTGATAAACATACATATATGCATACTATAAAGAATAAATTAATGTATTCATCACAGATATGCTTGTTTTACTTTCAATTGAAACCAAAGTCCTGCAGGCTCCGGTTTAGTCAGTCCGGTCAGAGACACGCCACTATACCCCAAGGCGAGTCGTACTGGTAAAACTTGCATTCCCGCCGGCTGGAGTTCTACAACCCGAGGAACGCACTGTACGTGACGCTGGCGAGGACCTGGCTGCTGGATATAGGAACCCTCTTACTTCTCCTCATCTACTGGACCCGTTCCGAGAAACTGGTTAGTTTGTGTATTGCCATGAACGTAACAAGATCAGCGTTAGTCACATTGCATATTAGTCATATAGTATAGAACGGGTGAAACTTATTTTAGCTAAGTAAGGTTCTATCATAACACGTTCTAAATAAGTAACAGAGAAGAAACGCATCATGACATTTACACATCTTAGAGGTCTTCATAATGTTAACTGAGCAGGGTGAAGTTTGCCAGGCACATTTGTCCGGCATGCTAGATTGTAGACATTATGAACAGAGATCGGTGACCAACTGTGTAACATTAACAGGAATTGAAAGACCTGTTACATTTCGATCTGGACCTGGAACCTATTTGACCTAATTGACCTGGAACATTCCAATATGTATATATAACTATAAATGCAAGCAAACTTAATTGTATAGGCTTCATATTTACTTGAGTGCAGCTTAGTAGTATGCTATTGTGTTTTAGAGTTATTTCTTGTGTGTGTGCGTCATGACTAAGGAATTATTATTAATAATTAGTATTCAAGTATTCTTTAGGACATGTTGGGTATTTGTGTAATGCTACTTTTTATCGTTTTGTTATCCTGAGTTTGTTACATTTATGTTTATTACTTTATTTATATACAACAAACGGGATTCTGGTAAGGATTACAAAATATTTACGGTGCCTAGCGAGTTAGTGGTAGTCTCATTTCCTCTTCTGCGCGACAAGAGTGACAGTTAACTATTATTTTAAAGGTCACTACTTAGTTTCAACGGACTCTAACACGAACTCCATTTCAAGTGTTTTTATGATTTTAAAGACGTATTTTGCAAATCAAACCAAGCGAATCCGCAAGCAAGAATACATCTTGTTGATATTTCCAAAAGGGTTTTATTTATCTGGAAGACAAGTTCAAGTTCTTCAGAGTTTTCGGTAGAGTCGTACAGGCCAGCGCGTGAAGACTGTATGTTCTTGCAGTGCTGGGAGAGCGCGTTCGGGCAGGAGGCCTACCGACTGGTCCTGCTGGACTCCCTGGTGTCCCTGCTCATACTTCCCGCTATTGAGTTTTTTAGAGCCAGCCTTTATAAGTGAGTCCCCCCCTTTTTTTCTGTTACATTTTATTTAACATTTTATTTTTGACAGAACAAATTATTTGCACGTTTCAAAATGTTATTTTTTCCTATTATTTTGGTAGTTTTAATTCATTTCATTCCCCGCGATCAGGGGTAAGTCTAAAGTTTACTTTCTCGTACTATAACTACTGCCACAGACAGACGGTCCCGTTCCTCGGTCAGGGTCTAACCGCTCGACCGCCTCGATCCCAGGTGGAGCGGGTCCGGCAGCGCCCCGGAGTTCAACATCGCGTACAACTCGCTGACGCTGATCTACAACCAGTCGGTGCTGTGGGCCGGCCTGCTGTTCTCGCCGCCGCTGGCCGTCGCCGTGGCGCTCAAGTTCCTGCTGCTGTTCTACGTGAAGCGGGAGACCGCGCTGAGGGCTTGCCATCCCGCTAGAAAGGTAGCATAGAGAAAGACGTTGACGAGTTTGAAGTCTCCCGATCCGCACTCGGCCGGCGTGGTGTACCATGGCCTTAACCCTCTCACTATGAGAGGAGATCCGGTCCAGCAGTCACCAATAAAATGGACACATGTTCGAAGGTGTGGCGCGCCGCCCAAACGCAGACCATCCTGTACATGCTGGTCACGCTGTCGCTGTTCGCGGCGCTCTTCGGGCTCGGTGTCGTGTTTGTCAGGTACGCGTTGGAAATGCCTATAGTGATTCGCTTATATTTTTTTGTTTAATCTGAAAAAAAAACTAGTATGGTATTTAATTAACATTCAAAATCGAAATATTTGCGTACGTTTTGTACATTTGTGACTCGAAAGTGCCTTATGAATTTGAATGAAATCTATACATGTACCTGTATAATTATAATTTTTATCTGTATTTTTTGTTGGAAATTGAAAATAAAATCACGCGCAAAATACCTTAATAGTATCCATACCTGCACTACAATAATAGCAGTTGTATCAGTTTGAAATGCAAAGGGATGTTAAATATCGTGTGTGTGTGTGTTTGTCAGCGGGTCGTCGGAGCGGTGCGGGCCGTTCCGCGGGCACGCGCGCGTGGCGCACGTGGCGGCCGAGGCGCTGGGGCTGTCGCGGCGGCGCGGCCTGGCGCGCGCGCTGTCCGTGCTGGCGCGGCCCGGCGTGCTGGCCTTCCTGCTGCTGCTGCTCGGGTATCGCTCGCCTGCCGTCTCACGCTCGCTTTGTCCCAATCCTTCCTAACACCTGACTATTTTCGATGACAAGGGGATACCTTCCGAGGATACCGCGGTATGTGGGGTTGTCACTACACTGAAACCTCGCCGGTGGCTTTTCTCTGCGCTGTCGGAGGACTCCGGCGTCCCCAAAGAAGCGTATTAATTTATATATACGTTATCATTCATTTTGTCACAACCGCTTACTCGCCAATATTTCAATCTCTGCTACTGCCTTTTCATCACGTGGAGCACTAGTTTTCTACTGGCAGACTGAGTTCATCGCTTAGTGCATCGGTCCCCAGCGTGGCGGTGTACTACATGCGCGCGAGGGCCCGCGCGCAGCGCTCCATGGTGCAGCTGCTGCGCCACATGCTGCTGCTGCAGGCCAAGGACAAGGATTTCCTGCTCTCCGCCATCGGCAAGGTCTCCAACGGAGGTCGGCTCGCACGCATGCTATCCCTTCTACGTAACTTCATATGACTGTATATTTTTTTCAATGTTTTTAATATAAAGAGATATACGGTAAGTAGATAAAGAATTGTACGTAGAGAATAGAGAATGATAGTGAGATAGTGAGTTTTGAAAGGTCAGATTGTGTGGAATTAACCTGTAAAACTCATGTCCCATGTTGGCTAAATACAGTGTTCGTATGTATTGTGCGTCAGAATTGAAACGCATCTGATTTGAACTACTTAATTTAATAAAAATATTACATTTCAGAATGGCTGTACAGCCCCAAGCCGGAAGACCACGAGGGGCCCGACAGCCACACGTGGAAGTATCTCCACGAGGTGCGCAAGCCGTCCAACGCCGCCTTCCACTTCGACGGCTCGCGGCTGAGCCACGCCTACCCGGAGCGCCCGCGGTCCTACGCGAAGGAGACCAGGCCCACCTCGTACCACACGGAGAGGCGCCGGTCCGGCGAGGACGGCGACACCGACAGCTCGTTCAGCTGGCAGGGCTCCAGCGGCCACCTCAACGAGAACGCGGACGTCGAGAGCGGGGAGAAGAAATGGCTGTAAACAACGCATCGGTCATATGTGAACTCAAAATATCTTCCACGGCATGTCTCTTATAAGTTAATGTATGTTGTATTCAAAGTATTATTGTTTGGGGACTCGAAAACGTCAAAATTGCACAAATGTTTGGTCTAAATATATTTATTTAATGAATTTTAATGTATGATATGTCTCTTGAATAGATAGTATTGGTCTATTCGAAGTATTTTGATCACTTCTTCTGATTATTATTAAAAAATTGTACTTGTGTAAAGGAAAATAGACCTTATTCTTAGGTGTTTGAGCGATAGCATAATAGGCACAGAGATAAGTATAGCCGCTTCACTGATGAGTATGGTGGCTGAACTGGAATCGGAAGGCTGACTGTTATGCACATTGATGAGGAGATCGCTTTAAGAGGTTACTGAGATGAGTGCAATTAATAATATTGCGAAATATTTTGAAATAGTATTTTATATCATGTATAGATTATCTTAAATATCTGTTTATTCTAAGCAATTACAGATGTATTAGTGTTTCCAGAACAGAGGCTCTTTTTTAAACACCCGAAAGAAGTATAAGTATGGTGATGTTTAATAACTTTTTTATGCGATGAAATATAATTTTATTCTGGCATCACGCAAAGAAATTATAGTTGAAAGTTAGTCTTATAAATATACTAAAACCGTTTGCAATCAAAAAGTTGGAATGAATTCCAAAAATAATCAGTACAATATTTCTTAAATTCTAATGGTGTTGTAATGAAATTTGCTATGGGGATAGTTTGAAGCCTCGGAATGAACATAGGATATTTTTATCCCGATATTCCCACAGGATCAAAATCGCCGCGGGTAACACCGCGGGACACAGCTATTTAATTATAAAGGTGGAGGAAGGTTGATGTTGAAATTGAAGATGTTAAATTGAAACGAGTTAGTGAGAGTATGTTTTCTTCTTTGAAACTCTGATATAATTATAAGTTAAACGAATGAAACTAAATTTTATGATAAATTTAAGCAAGTCCATTTTGCAAGCATAATATATTATTTTTTTTTACGAATGACTGCAGGTATATTTTGTATGTCTTGTAAATTGTCTATGAACTTTACTATTGCCTGAAAAATGACAATCATTTTTGTATTCAATCAATATTACATACATATCTTCTTAACAACTATTATATCAATTCGTTATGGAATATTAAAATTTTGTAGGTTATTGCGTCTTACTATTAGCATAATATTTTGTACAATCTGAGATTTTTTTGACATTTTTGATGACTTTTATTATCTTATTAGCTTCAGTATAATATTAGAATAGTATTTTAAATTATTGTATGAAATATTTTTATATTTCTTTTGTATGGTACTTTGTTGTTTCATTGTGTTTAACATTTATACGAGGCTCATCGTGGTGTGTTATGGTCTTCCAGTATTTTTATCAGATTACTTTGTGCCAAAACGTTCTAGACATTGATTAAGCAAACTTAAATTATGCGATATTTTTGCTCAATTAATTTTGTACAGAACATCGCAAATAGCAATAATTGCACAAGCAAAATATAAGTAAACAACGAATTTATTAAAATAATTTGTGCCAAAAATGTAAATTGTTAAAGCAATATTAAATTATGAGGCATAATGAGTGCGTACAGAACATCACAAATGCAATATATGTATGTATATTTATAAATAACAGAAAATAATTATTGTAAATTAAAAATAACAGTATTTATTGTGTTGGAGAGAAGGTTCCTGGTTTTTATTGGTATTGTAATGTCTTCTATGTGATACGAACAATGCATTTATAACTAACGTTGTATTTGACAATATTTTATGGAAATAAATGTTTACAATATTTTACCCGTGTTTCAGTTTTACCGTTTATTTAAAATAATTAAGACAGAATTGCAAAGTGATTAAAGTTAAATTTGTATAGAAGTCACGAGTCTCCGAAATGGCGCGTGTGCATGAAGAGAGCGATGAATGTAGAAGTAAGTCAGGTTTGTAAGAACAGAGATATTTGGCACTCGGTGCTTTCTGCCTACTCCGTTAGGGAATGGCGTGATGGT